>JAQIWG010002078.1:0-21669 GCA_034695025.1 Chamaedrilus cognettii | reverse complement strand
AGTTGTTGTGTATAAAGTTTCAGACCAATCTGATAAGTTTTGACCGAGTTATGACAAGTTTAAAGTGTGGTCATTTTTATCGGGGCAGGGTGTATGTGCAATTGTGCATGCATGTATACACATCCTCCCTGTACAAACCCTTCTTCCATATTTTCATTACGCTCGTCGTGAATTCAGGTCTGAATTCTAGTAAATGCTCCTTAAAGCTAAAAAATCAAAAACCCTTCAAATCCGCTCCAATGTAGCCCAAATCGCGAAAGGACAACATATTTTTACTCTGATCTATTGCTGTGCAACTTTTAACCCCTAGTTGGATATTTTAGTTAAAATGCATTTTGCGGCTTTGCGGCTTTGAGGCTTTGACATTTTGAGACTTTGACACTTTGACACTTTGCGTCCCTGGGTCATCTCTAGAAGGCATTTCTAGCGATTTGCTTATGTAGTTAACGAATACAAGGTTTGTGAAAAAAGGTGTTTGAAGTGTACAAGATTTAACCCCTAGTCGGATATTTTAGTTAAAATTCATTAGCAAGATGGCGATATTTTGAAGCGTCTTTAATCATTTTTCTTCACTATAATGCAGCAAAACGAATGAGGTATTAAAGTCGATTTTGTATTGCTCTTGTACCGAGTCAACAATACAAGTAGCGAACGGAATGGGCTTAGTAGGGTAATGGCCTCAGTTGGTGACAAGCCGGTGATAGGCTTACAGCTGCAGTTAGTAGGCCTAAGCAGCGTAGATTGGCATGCTTGCCTGGAGATGGTTTTAAGAGAATTGATTTGTGGCGGCGGCGCGGAGCGCTGAGCACAATTAGGCGAGGCGTGATTGGTTTCTGTCCGGCTGCTGCTTCCGGTGTCCCCGTGTCCCCCGGTCTGCGAAGATTAGCGCCCTCCCGAGATCGCTCCGAAATGGATTCTCGTTCCCGCTCGTGATTTATATACAGATATGAATTACAATGAGTATGTCAACTTTAGCTTACTGGTGATGTTATGATCTTTTGTAGGCATGGATCTTAGATTCTCGTTTCAGTTCTTGATTTATCAACTGATATGTGTGTTTTTGTTTGAGTTATGTATGTAGTTATATCTACTGATGTGTATTTCAATTATTATGTCAACTTTGGCATTGGCTGTGGCTTACTCTGATCGTATGTAGCACGGATGTTAATGATTAATACTAAGACCGGTTGTAGGCATACAGCAGGATAACTAAACATTTTTTTCAACATACAAATTATGGACTCAAAGCTATGATACTATTAAATAGTTAATCTTAGTCATTGTTCAATTCTTTGATATTCTCTCTTAACATAGGTTTATTTCAAATTTCAAATTTAGCCATACGCCTCTGATAATACCTACGGCTGTATAGCCTGCTAGTCGGCGGCGTATAGATCTCTAATACTTCTACAGAATTTCATATACAATCCCATAGTAAGTTCGCGCTCGAGTGATATTTTCCAGCGATCAGTTTGGCGTTTATCCCCATGCAGTCTCGCCGCCTGTATACGAGCTTAGTCGCACGGTTCGATGACTTTAATGATTATTTCCTTGATTAAGCTCCTGTGAGTGGAAAAGATTGAGATGGATAGGAGTTAGAACTTTACCGTGCAGACTTACTTGATTACGTTTCTGAATTGAGGTTGGTGTTATGGTATGGCTTGCGGTATAGGCTCTTTTCTTCAATGTATGTTGAGTCATATGAATTCATATACTGCATGTGCGCATATAGGTTGGAATTAGTCGATTTCGTAATTTCCCTAAATATCTGCTACAGTGCAAATTGAATGCAATTTTGCATCAATATGAAATTAATAATATTAATTTCATTAATAATATTGACCTAAGAAAAGAAATTCTTGTTCTCTTTGTGAGGTATGCTTAATTGCACAGAATTAATGTCTTTTGTAAAAATGACTTGGCCATTTTTAGAAATGATGCTACGCCATATTTCAAACAATACAGCTGCTATGATGCTACGCCATATTTCAAACAATAGAGCGGCTATGATGCTACGCCATATTTCAAACAATGGAGCGGCTATGATGCTACGCCATATTTCAAACAATAGAGCGGCTATGATGCTACACCATATTTCAAACAATAGAGCGGCTATGATGCTACACCATATTTCAAACAATAGAGCCGCTATGATGCTACACCATATTTCAAACAATAGAGCCGCTATGATGCTACACCATATGTCAAACGAGCGGCGATGGTGGTCAATTCGAAGCTGGGAAGCGAGATTCTAGTTGGGCAGCAAATCTTCAAAACACATTTCACCGTTTTGGTTCCTTTTCTAAGTTTTCCAGCGCGAGTATCGAACTGCTGACACCGTTCCGCTGCGTGGAGGCGTCGACTGGAGCAGGGATATATCGTCGAAGGAATCCCTGGAGAAAGTTATCCTACAATGCAATCACGCATTGACGTTTTGATCACGTAGACTCTCGGCCCCGCTCGCGAGCTAGTTGAGTTACGATTCACGCGGGGCCTTTTTAAAAATTGTAAGCGTCTGTGGAACCGTAGGTTGGACAACAGTAGGCATACGGTTCTGTAACTGCTGTTAGTGTGTTTTCGAAGGCGTCACTCCAAAGAATGCAAAATCAAGACAACGCGATTAATTTGTTTCACCGTTTCTGGCGCTTTACACTGATTATTATTGAGCAACTGTGTTTTCTTTTGAATGTATCTATCGTCAAATCCCCAATTGTAATATTTCTCTGTGATAAAGCATTACCGGTATGCATACGTCAAAGTGTCACAATGAATGATTACTTGTGTGTGAAGTATTCGATCACTGCGCTTCATCTCGCTCATCATAGTCTCTCCTCATTGTAGTAAGTTGATTGCCTGCTCACTTCTACTTCGGTAATGAACGCAGACGAACGCGCAAATTATATTACTCGTGATTGTCGCCTCGTGAAACGCAGCAGCGTCCATGGCTGCCATTCCTTCTTTCTTTTCCGCAGCCCCCGCGGTCTCATCCCCTGGGCAGCCGCGTACTCGAAGTGCTGCAACTTGCGAAGACGCTGGCAGCGATGTATACGCTACAATGTCATGTATATAGCGATTGCTCGATGGCATGCGATGTCGGCATGCGAATATACGAATATACGAATATACCGAATATACGAATATACGAATATACGAATATACCGAATATACGAATATACCGAATATACCGAATATACCGAATATACCGTATATCTGCGCGGATGAGCTATAGGGGCCAATAAGATACTTCTATTCATCTGTCAATAAAAAAACCAGTTTGAAAACTATGATATCATAGTTTTAGCATAACGTTACGTAATTCTTACCTAACCCTAACCTGAAACTAACCCTAAACTATTTCAAAACGGTTTGCGACGGTTAAGTCGTGAGGTGGGCATGGCTTGTACCAAGCTGAATGACTCAGATTGACTCAGTGAACTATCACTGTCAAGCATGCTGCAAGGCTGCGTTCATGAATGTTGCAATTGCTTGCTCGTGAGCGAAACTTCCATAGGCAATATGAATTCTAAACTACGTTGTTCCTGCATGCTCAATGTCGTATACAATAGTGACGCACGGCCCGTGAAGCAGTGTGGGTTGAGAGCGATATTCCCTAATTACTATGCCGTATACGGGAGTCGCGTAGCCTCCCGGAAGAGTGAAAGAATGCAAGACGGCCGCAGTCTCAGACTTGGATCACAGTATGGACGTATTTGAGACTGTACTATTTCTCGACGTTCTAAGTAACGGTGCTTGTGGGCGATCATACCGTACCATTGTATCGCTGAATGCGCCTCTTCATCGAACCACCAGGGCGCGCTACAGTATCATTCACTGCATGGCTTCTAATTTCTACACCCCTGCAATTTCTGCGAGACTCCGGATGCAGGACCGGATATGAACAACTGATAGCATTGCATGTAGTTCCTTCTCCTGATCTCAAATACAAATCCCACTAGCAATACGAATAGCCTCATTCTTCATGTTGACAAACTTTCAAGCCGCTACAAACATTGTGGTTTATTTACCGACATACAGATCCAACACGCTCACATACCCCAGCAAGTCGGGGAATAAAGAATCGACTTGCAGCCCAAAGCTCCCCGGGCAGTCGTAAAAGGTGACTAAAGAAGGGGAAGCTGTTCTGTGGCGGCGCTCTTACACAGAACTAGACTGTAATAGTCTTCGCTACAGTCCTATACTCCCTATTTAAAAAAACTCGCTCGCAGCCCGGGGCGGTTCTTTCCCCACCCATCACTTTCGTTCTCTCGCCCCTACTCCCCTGCTGTGCGAGGCAGCAGCGTCACAGTTGACTGTTGTTCCCCGCTGCTCGCCAGGAGGCGTCCAATGCTTGGCTGCGTTAACGATCTCTTGACTGATAGCCCAGAATATTCAATAATGTTCTACTGCGCGATGGAAAATTGTCGCTATGAAAATAGATTGGAATTGAACGTCAGTGTACTAGATCTCATGCTTTCCTTTAGCTATTTTATGGCCTATACAACTTGTCGTTTAGGCGCATACATATTCTTCTTCTTGCATGACAATAAGATTGGCCTCGAGCTAATAAAAGATAATCATGAGAAATTATATCAGGAAAAGTACAATAATAATGTTCATGAAGTCCAGCTTCCAATCATGAAAATTGAATCTGCTCTGTCGTCCCTTGTTTGTGATCGCACGAGAACCGACCACGGCTATGATTGGCAAACCATCGTCGCGCCAGGGCTGCAGAATCAATATAGCTATCAGCGCTTATTATTCTTTATGGCCCCTCGGTCAATGGTCATTGTCTTAGATATTACTGGCGCACCGCGTCGACTTGATTTGAAATTACTGGCAACGTCAAACTTGCCAATCTTCGCCGCGCTCTTCGATGAAATCCAGTCAATTAGGGCGCGGCCTGCTGCGGGCCGATAGCCGGCCGCTTCTGCTTCTGGGAAGATAAGTCAGGAGTCAGGGCCAGTGGCGTAGCGACGGGAGGAGGGGGGGGGGGCAGAGGGCGGTGCCCCGGGGGTAGATTCTAAGAGGCTAGAGGGAGTGCGAAGTGAGCACCTAGGCAATTTTTGAATGGTTTAACCTTTTTTAAT
This sequence comes from Chamaedrilus cognettii, assembly GCA_034695025.1. Lineage (NCBI taxonomy): Eukaryota > Metazoa > Annelida > Clitellata > Enchytraeida > Enchytraeidae > Chamaedrilus > Chamaedrilus cognettii. The sequence goes on along the minus strand of JAQIWG010002078.1, from coordinate 16,582 downwards.
AACAACGTTTGTTTGACCGAGTCTATTCTTAGTGCAGAAGATTTGATTGAGAGAAGTTATATTGTTGTCTGTGACTCCCTCCCCCCCCCTCCCTTACTTCTTCCTCCGCTTGTAAGCGTTAATCGTGGAACGTCACGATGTCAATGTGATCCGTAAAACACGAGGGGCGCCGCTTAGACGTTTTCCCGTGCGCCCAGTACGCCTATACCCTCCCTACGCCAGTGGAACATAGGGCGACCACTCCAGTAATTGTTCAATCTGTGTGACCACAGCGCGCACCCCAGCGCCGCGCGTAAACTAATATTTAACTGATCCGCTTTCAGCGGCCAGGAGTTACACGGCGGACGCATAAAAGCGACCAGATAGCCTGCGGTGGACACATTCCTCTTCAACGGACTCGATCGATTTGGGTCAAGCCCGATGCACAGCCTCACCGCCGCGAAGAGGTGGCAACGCGTGACTGCAAAGAAGCACGGCGAATGTGCGCGGACGACTTTCCCCCTGCAGGCTGGGGTAGACTGAGAATAGGTCTGCAGCCCATAGCGTCCCGGGCTTGTAAAAGACGACTAGAGTGGGAGCCGTTCCTGAGTCAACGTGGATGATTCAGACCGAAGTTAATTCGGATCGATCGTGTCAGAACTCGACAGCATAGCGAGCAGAGAGATCAAGTCTCACAGCGGAAGAAATTTTGAAGCATGGAAACTTGGAGGAACTCCACAGCATAGAAACGCGACCTAGCGAAAGAGCTACGCTCAACACCGATTATTCAACCGAGAGCCGAAACATCTTCTCTCAGCTTAGACAGACGCCAATAGTCTCGTTACTCATAGTGCGTCTCTAAAATACCAATTGAAGAAGAAGAAAGCGGTGGACACATTGCCCCGTGCCGTCACAGCGGCCCTCCCCGGGCAATTTGAGCGCGGCTCAGAAAGGCCGCGCGGTGTAAATGATATTTGTATAAATCTGAATAGCGATGAGGGGAGCTGCTTCTCGGAGGTTGTGCTGGTGTTTGGCGCGTTAGGCATGGTCACGACTCGTGTAGTGATCTATACTCGATTGGCGCTGGGTGCTGAATCACTGCCTGATTTTTGCGACTTTATTTGCAGAAGATGAATGAAAGGAGGTACTGTCTCATTGGCTTGTAAAAATTGTGCATGTGTATTGTGTTACAAACGCAGCTCTTTTAGTCTCCGCGTGTATGTAGTATGTAGCCTAGTTTGTACGGATTAAAGTGACGATGGAAGCCAAGATCGTGTGCTATGAAGTATAGACTATAACTGATGTTTTAAAAAGATCAGATTCAAGACTGGTCAATTTCAGACGATGTTCAAATGCTTAAGCCAAATCCAAAGGATGTCGCCAGCATCAACCACACAATCACAAAGCGTAATTCATATTCTCACCAAACATTGAAAGGATGTGATATATCCACATGGTTGTCGAGATGGCGCAAAGTGTATTATCGGCATACTCAACGACGCTTTCATTCAGACAATTAATGTCTCTAATTTTCATGAATTCGCTTCTTTCCATTCGCCATATCCAATAATTTAACAGGTGCCATTTTCAATTATTAAAAGATGCTTAACAATTGATTGAAGCAACTTTTCGATCCCTTGAGTTCAGTTTTATATTATGAATATGACACTATTTGCTGCCAATCATGCATAAGCTTGCAGGTTGTGGTAGAGAAATGTTACCTATGTAAACAACAGAAACTTTTCGTCTTTCAACTGATTCAAATAATTGTAAGCCTCAATTCCTGATTACTTCTACGATCGTGTAACCCTGCAGGTGCAATCAGGGCATATCTGAGCGCTCACATGTCTGTCAACACTATATAATATAGCCTACGTTACTGCTTTCCATATTTCAGTCCAGAGTGAATCGATGGTGTTTTTTGTTGGCGAAGTTCGCCTTTGATCATTGACTCCTGCGGGCGCGATAGTTATATCGGTGCGAGAGAAATAGATGCGGGCTGCGCTAACACACGGTGTATTGGCCGATGATCCAATATCGATCTCGAGCTTCTCCCTTACTACTTCTTGCTTGCTCACCCTCTCGCGTTCATATCAAATCATATAAGGGTCAATAAATGCGCATTTAAAAGTGAGAAGGCCCTTCAGTTTTGGGCTATTTTTTTCAACGGTATCCACAGCGTTCCAAATAGATCAAGTCATATATTGAGGCCTGTGACAATTAGGAGCTAATATGAAAATTTTGTTTAATAACTTTTAAGGGATGATCTATTCGGCAACAGAGGCAATTTATTGCTCTTTCGGTATAGCCAATATTGTTGTTATGCCCTTATCATCGTCAATTTTTTTTAGTCTAGCAGTTCCATTTTCTTGTAGAGCATCGTACACCCTTGGCAAAGGTGCTTAATTTCGTCAGCCCTGCAAATAATCATCCAATAGGGTGGAGTGCAGTAGAAAAGTTGAAGTTGAAGTTCACCAACAAAGTATTTTATAAAAATGATGCATTGTGTATTGTAATCATAAATTTGGCATTGTCGAAAATCGATTAGCACACAAGCGTTTCACTGTGCAGTACTCCGCGCCGCGCTTTTTGACAATTAATCTTATGCTCGCAGCTCATTGGTCGATTTTCTCCGCTTCCTAGATTAATTGCGCAACTGATTACGGACGACGTCGAAAGCGTTTAACATGCACATTTTCTGCTTCGAAATTCAGTCGGCGGCCCTCTGATAATTGCATTGGCGCTGACCCGTGCTCTGCGCCATCCAACGACGTCTCTGAAACTTGACCGCAGTCTGTGCCTCCTCGCTGCACGAGATGCAATTTTGTTCTTGGCCTAAATCTTCCCGCGCTCTAGACTGGATGGTAGGGGCACGCAGTCAGGCGGTGGAATACGGACAAATTGTTCTCATGCCAAGTTGAACGTGGGATAATAATCACCATTGTCATTTGGAGATATATTATATTTGAGAATCGTTTATTATGGAGCATATGGGTCTAATACTCGCATGTAATTATTTTGAATACTTTATGCATTGTATTCTCTTAATGAAAAATAGAAATAAGAAATAGACACATTTTCGTTTCTGAAAAGACGCCCAGGCTGACAAGCAATCGCAAAATTTTCTCACGTAATTGTCTCCCTGTAAATTGTTTGCACACTTATCACATTTGTAGCTCAGATTTGGATTAATTTTCAAGCGGCCGGTATTTCTCACATTGTTCATTTTCTTCTCCCCCGCAAACCCTCGTCTCTCCGCCCTCTTTCTCTTACGAGAACGCGCTTTGTAGAAGAGGCGAGAAGAAGCGATTCTGTAACGGTGTCTATTTCCAGCTTGGGCGCCCTATCTCGCTCGGCCCATCTACGGACCGTCTAGCTGGCCAAAGCCTCGCTAATGCCGTGCGGACTTTTCACGTTAAACGGCCTCATTGCCGCGGCGCGCGCATTAAATTTTCATCACTAAGTGTTAAACGTTCCCATAAAGCAGGGGCGAGACAGCTGGTGAAGCAATCACAAAACCAGGCCCTGCCGTGGCCGGACTGGTGGTCGAGGCGGCCGGGCTGAACGCGTGGCCGGCCGGACCGGTGGCCGGATCGGTCGCGTGACCGAGTCGGGTGGCATTTTACAGTGGATGGAAGGATTCAAGAAAAGCATAGGTCATAGGAGACACAATGTAAATGCACAACTGCGCGAGCGCAGCTGCTGTTGGGGCATACATTTAAGCAGTTGTATTAAGCCTGCAGGCGCTGTGTGACAGTTGGCTTGCAGGGCATTTAAATCCTTCAAAGCTTTTGGTTAGTATCAAGGTATAGTTTTTGGCTCCATCTTGGACTACGTTTGATGTGATACAGAATAAACTACAAAAGAATAATATGCAAACCCTATCACCTATTCTCGTATTTCTGAAATGTTTCAGTGATAGCAAGAAATTATTCGACATTTCTCATTGTTTATCTAATATTCTTTCTAGACACGATTAATTTGTTTCTCTAGTTGAGTGCACGGTCCCGCAGCAGCTATAGCATTATTCTTCCTAGATGCCCTTCTTGAATCCTGCTAGTCATTTTGTAAATGCGGCCGGGCGCTGGGGGTAGTTGAGACTGCGTCTTCATGACTTCGATCAGCGTCCCGAACTCGCAGTTCATCGCAGATGTCTTCCTCTCTGTCTTGTTGTGTCTATCAGTCTGTCTACTGTAGGCCTATTGACAACCTGCTTGTCTACTATTTTACTCGAGATATAACAAGATGTTTGACTGTCAAGGGTAAATCTTAGAATTGGAAAACAGGCTTACAGAGTTGTCGCCTTGAAGATCGCACAAATTTGACTCAACTATTAGAGATGCTCGCTTCAATAACGTCCTCGAAGGTCGGCAGCAAATTTGAGGAGAAGATTAATGCACCATTTGATGAACGAAGGGTGTTATTTTCTGTACATATTGATTTTGCTTAGGATACATTTGCAAAAAAATATTTTAGGGTCTTATTTATTAATGTTCTTAGTTTAAGACTGGTGCGAAGAGCTGCTTTCTTCCAGCAATCTTTAGAAGAAAAGGCATTGAAACAAAACAAAACGACTGTTCTTCGGCAGAGTCTGACGCCAATTTGCACGACAAGACTGCGAAGCGAAATATTCTGGTTGAGAAAAAATCTTTTCTCGGTTCTCTTTCTGCAATTACTCCCAGCATGCCCTCCTCCTCGCTGTCTCTGTGACGGTCATTCAGAGATGGTTTGAGAATAGCCGTCAAAGTTCTGTTTAGTCCAACATCGAGGCTATCGTGGAGCGCTGCATCGATTTTGTGAACGTTCTTTTTTAAGGCTTTTATAGTTCAATTCAGTACACATATAGTTTTTATAATGTCCTTACTGTTGGTATTGTAATCTTCGTGACTTAAATTTGTTGTGAGCGAATAAAAAGCAATATTCCGTGCAGTGTAGAATACAGGTCGCCAGCAACTGCTTATTTAATATTGGTATGATGAAATCGTTTCTTTGGACCTCCTTCGTCGAATCCTTTCTCATAGTCGTTGTCACTTCTCGTACGCTCTCGTTCGTATCAAGCGTGCAAAGTGGATCAGACGTGATATGATACAACACGACGGCCGTGTTGTGCGGGGCCGATATTGATTTAAGCGTTGATTTGTCGCCGGTTGTGATTTTGAACCCGACGTGGGCTGTAGGTTTGATCGATGTCGTGTCACCGTCACAATGGGTCGGATGGAGCGGGCTATCGCTGCAGGGGAGGCTGTGGGATAACATTCATCATCAGGCCATTAGTTGTATCACATGCTGACCGACCCGTGACGGTCAATCATGCTTTGTAACAAGCCGGCAGAGCCGCATTGCTGGCTTGTTTTTGTCAATTTTAATTGAAGTCAGCTGAATTTTTACAAATACTAGCTAAATTTCGTCCGGAATTGCAATTAAATTAAAATTAGTATCGTGGTAATTATAGATGCGTATATTTCAACTTAACTTCAAGCAATCTGCATTTATGCACACGGCTAAATTCTTCCTTAAACTTGCATTAACATTAGGTTCTTAATCTTAAACTTGCATTAACATTAGGTTCTTAATCTTAAAATAGGTTCTTATCTTTTAATTTTAATTCAAGCAAAGTACATTGCTGCTCATCGCTAAGTAGCCCTATCTTCTAAGTCTTGCATTGCTTAAACTTTACATGTACATGTAGACCCATTATCACTATCCTATCTGCAAATTTTCTGGTTTATTTATTATCCAACTCCAGGAGTCCCGATGTTGTTATGTCATGAGACTGGCCTACGTCAGAATTCCCACAAAATCTATTAAGTTTTATTGATTACGAATTACTCAGATAGACTCCTGCTGGCAGCAATCACGCCTACGTCAGTCAGTCGATAACTCACTAACGCACGTTGTGATGCATGTGTGCGTGGATCCAGTTGTCAAGTTGATACATGGCCTGCATACCTCGCCCTCTGTTCCTTCTAGGCTGATTTACGACTGAACCCAACCCACCACTCTCATCTGTTGACACCCTGCACTCAGATCATCACCAGTCTAGCTTAGGCTATCTCCTTATGCAACTGAGCTCACAACATCATGAATCTTGTCAGAGTGGTCGGACAAAATGTCCATGGGAAAAATGGTCCTGAGCGCTATATTTACAGATTGACTTTCTGCTTTGATTGTACAAAGGTAGAGTAACTCATGCGTGCTGTGAAGTCAAACGGCAAGATATAAAATCGTCGCTTGCAGAAAATTGGACCAGCCTTAGGGCTCGGACCAGCCTTAGAGTTTGGACCAGGCTCAGGGGGTGGACCAGCCACAGGGCTCGGACCAGCCTTGGGGCTTGGACCGGCCATGGGGCTCGGACCAGCCATAGGGCTCGGACTTGTATTAATACAGTATTACGGCTTGAGTCAACGACTACTCCCAATGCACCTCGTTCTTGAATTTCTTGGTAGCGTCCTGGATTTTGTAAGCGGCTGCGCCGCTGGTAGCTGAGGGCCCACGGCGCCTCTGTGACCAGCTTGATCTGTCGTCAGCGGGCGAAGCGGGGCTCCATCACCTGATGGGGTGAGCATTGGTGGTGAGCGCATGGTGGCTGCGTATGCGTGTACAGCCTATCTGTACAGTTTGTCTGTTTATGACATGCGTCGCTGGCTGCGGCTGTGTTCCACCGCCCATCAGCGGTACGTCCAAGCGCCATGTCCTGTCGACGTCTCTGTGTCAGTTGGATCGACGGTCGCGCTCCGAGCGAGTGTGTCCGGCGGGACGCAGTGGCGCGGCGCGGTGGAGCGTTACAAGCAAATCGGGCCATCCTCTTGTTTTCATACAGAAGATATAAGTGTAGACAGTGTACGACACTGCCTTTTGCTACATGTGCGTCACTCGATGTTTAGTACCTCAATGGTCTTGCTGCATTATAGTGAAGAAAAAGATGAAAGCGCTTCAAAATATCGCCATCTTGCTAATGCATTTTTACTAAAATATCCGACAGAAGTTAAATCTTGTACATTTCAAACACTTTTTTTCTTCTTTCACAAACCTTGTATTCCTTAACGATATAAGCAAATCGCTAGAAATGCCTTCTAGAGAGGACTCAGGGACGCCAAGCCTCAAAGCTTCAAATCCGCAAATCCGCAAAGTCGTAAAACCGCAAAGCTGCAAATTTCAGTTTAACTAAAATATCCAACTAGGGATTAAGAAGATTCTATGTGGTCTAGTACTGTGCTGCCTCTTTTGCTACGCTGGGCGATGTTTAACTAATATTGGATGCACTAGTGCTGGCCTTGTTGATCTGTCTTTCTTTAAGGCACCTTGGCGCTGTAGTGTATATAGGACTATGATATGGCGTGGATTGGGCGCCGGGCTTAGTCTGTTTGACGGTTTGCAGTTTGCGAATGGAGTCACCGTGAATTCATTAAACTCATTAAATCGTGAACGCAGGTTGCGAACTCGATTTTGGTGCTGAGCCTTGCGTCATTGTAACGCAAGTGTTAGGCAGAAGCCTAAGTGGGTTACCACTAGATTAATGAGCTTGGCTTGGGCTCAATTTAAACTGGAGATAGATAGTCTAGAATAATAATATGTTAACATTGTTATTGTCGTTATTTCAATCTGCGCTGTCAGAATAGCCCCGTTCAGCTATTTCTTGAAACTTAATTAATGCAAAACTTATTATAATGTGATAGATATTGACATAACAATTTCTATCGAAACAATGTTAATGAAGAAATAGTCAGAACAAAATCGAAACAAACTATTGAAGGGTAGTACTAGCTTGCGCCTGATTTAAAAGGAGCAGGCGTAACGCTACTCATATTTTAACGGTGCTAGAAATAACCCTGGACTGCTAGGTATTATTTATCTGACTTTCTTGTACTCTAGGCCTACAATTAAATCAGTTCAAGGATCTTAAAACGCTTGGGGACCATGTCACCTCTCCTCCCCTCTCCTCCCTATCAGCCTCTACTGTGTACTCACTCATATGTGAAGTGAACGAATCAGATTGTCAGTTGCTGTTGGCCGATTCCTTTAATATCGAGCGTCGAAGTGTGCGGTTGTGGTTGCAGTTGTAGTTCTTATTCACCGCTGTCGATGTTTTGTTGCTCGCCCTGCGTCCAGTGTCCACTGAGGCCGCTCTGTGCCGATCAAAGAATTCGGACTACTATGAATCTAGAACGGCTACGCCGGTGTTACTGGCGTATGCGACACAAACGGAGGATTGTTAAGAGGCAGTAAAATGGTGGCATAGACAATTAGGCGGGCTTTCATTGGCTGTCTAGATTCAGGCTAAATTTTACTAGCTTTTGCAGCCAATGGCAGAATAGTATAAGCTGATTTCGCCATTACGCTGGCTCTGACAATCCCCGCTTTGTGTGCCGTTTAGCTCGAATGAGTTCCTTTCTAGGTCGATAGTCATCCAAATTCTTCGTGCCCGACACTGGGCCGACACTGGGATGGTGAGTAATTGTTTGTGGCGTGTATATAGTCGCCGCTGTAGGGCCGCGCTGTACTATTGATCGAATGACACGATGGACTCTATGAAACAGCGGAGGTATTGGACAAAAATATTGAGGAGGGGCTAAATCAATATTTGGGATGGCTTTAAGTCGCAACCGGGGGGAGTGGTTAGTCATCGTCTAGTATTGTTTTGCTTTTCGACACGCACTTTCTAACGTCGAAGCGAGAAGCGGTATAAAATAGTTTTTGGTACAAATTATTTGGGGGAGCTTGAGAACAAGTTTGATGGAAGAGGGTTTAAGCTCCTAGCCCCACTCTGGCGCCGCCACTGGTTTGAGAATTGCAGGGATCTATCCTTGTGAAAGAGTGCAGAGGCTAAGTAACGGTCGAAGTAAACACTCAATAAATTTAAACGGCATGAGATGCTTTGATTACTGCTGCCGGATTGCATTTGCTCTAAAACACCGCTTGCTATAAATGCAGCACAGTGCAAATGGACTTGCCTAATGTTGTGGGTACCTCATCAATCCTCTGGTACTGGTAGCTTATATACTGACCTAGCCTTGTGCAGCCTCTGCATTGATATTCTGTTCACGCAAGTGGTCCGCCATGCTCGTCGTGTAACAAGGCTCTGCTGGACTGCGTCTGTGCCTTCGAACGAGCGAGTAGCTGCATACACGAAACCTAAACTTGCCAGTCTTACCTAAGTCTAACCCTGGATACTTTTTGCTAGTGGGGGGAGGCTTGGGGAGTAGAACCTTCCACCAGTGCATCTCCAAATTTGTTAACATGTTGTGTTATTTTATACTATCTTATGTGAAAATCTTAGCATTTTAGGACTATAAATAGCATACAGGTAGTGCGGTGTACAAGAAGCCTATATGCAGCGACTGGCTCGTTTTAGTTTACAGCCGCATATCGCTGCAGTAGTCCGATACAGTAGCAGTCTGGTGCCAGTATATATCCAACGAATAGAGTGCGTCCCGGCGCCGCGCGGGTCTGAGAGTTGGCATGAGGGAAATTAACGCCAGTTGTTCGTGACCGATTACCGGTCCTTGTTCGTCAGGTTAGGGCCGCCGAGCAACCGTGCCGCCAACACTGTATATATGGTGCATTGCGCTTGAGTGCTGTTATTCACGCCAGACCGGCGCATGGTCAATATCCCTTGCTAATCTTCCGGCACGCTGTTGCGCGCCTCATTAGCTCACGGGTACACTCGCTTGAACCTACTCGCAAGTTATCCATGCACTGTGCTTGAATCGAATCTGTTTCGTGTCCAAGTGTTGACTGTTGTAGACATGTATAATTATGTATGTATGTATAAGTATGTATTATATTTCATATATAACATTAGATATATATCTAATATTACATATGAAATATAATACATACTTATAATATATAGATGTAAAGCGTATATAGCAGTTGCGCGCGGCGTGGACCATAAGTTCTAGTTTTTGTGGACCAAACGCGCCGCTTTACGCGCGAGTTCGGTGAACGCCACGCAGGATGAGTTGCGAAACATAGTTAAGACCCGAGTCCAATCGTATAATGTTTGCGCCTTAATATACATTGTATGCCACACTTTCTCATGTCACCAGGAGCAGGAGTTGATTAAGTACTATATGCTCTACTATCGCATCAACAAGCGACGGACTGTTTTGCAAATCGCTGCTAGCCTCAGCAACTTCCAAGCGCATTCATCCCCGCCCCGTTCTCAGACTGTGCACCTCCCGGCAGCCAACAGCAGCCCCTGCTCCCTGACAGACCCGGTCATTCTGCCGTTCCCTGCTGCAGTCCAAATCTATGGGTCCCGTGTCGATCCCAAACGAAGGGTCCGCAGTAGGATCCATGCCCCCACGTTGCGTGTCGCGTACGCAGCTGAACTAATAAACGCGTTGTTAATAAGGCTGCGAGGCACGGTGAGCGCTGCCTCGCGGTCGCGGGGCGCTGCGCCCTGACGACCGTGTAATTAGCTGCCATTCACGGACGCGGCGGGGGGGGGGGAAGGGGAGGGGGGGGGTGCGGCGAGGCGGCGGCCGGAGCGGACGCGCCGCTCAAATATGACGACTCGCGCCGGGTGATGGAGACAAAACGCAATATTGAAAGGATTGCGTTCCTCGGGTTGCTGGCTCGGCGTCGCACTAGACTTGGAGAGGCGACCCGAGCAAGTCAGAGGTGGCAAAAATGTATTGACTGCGTGGTTCTGTAGCGCGAAGATATGAAGGTGATATTAAAGCGAAATCACTCGAATACGAATACGTACGCGTAGTTGTTTAACCGACGGATCATTAAGTGTGACTGTTTAACAAGTGTTTTAAATTGAACTGTCGTACTGATATCTTCTGAAGTCACCTTTGTGTCAAAGATCGATATTTCACTCATCAAGATCACACAACATCAAGAATTCAACATTAATACCAGGCCTAATTGATATTTTCAGAAACCAGCGATTGTTTAGAGACTGTATATTCTACGTATCAGATATTTTGGTTAGTCATGACACTAAAATATATGCACGACATTGTATAAGTACAGTATACTGTAAAGTTTTGATTGTAGTAAGTGTGGATGATGAGAACGATATCGCGTTCCTGTTGCAGTCGCCAAAGGAATGAAAAATCTGATCGATTATGAAACAAAAATATTAACAGTGAGACATCACTTCCCTGCAATACTTGCCGTTATTTTCACTTTGGTTTGCGCCGTGCTGGGATCCACGGCATACTTGTAAGACTGGTTGGTTGGTGTGCTGTGTGAACGCGCGACACAGATTTACCGAAAACGGAATTGATTTAACTACTTGCGACATCTTGTTTAGAAGTGGTTGTTCGCACGTTTGCAGCCGTGCGGTGAAAGAGACATGAAGGCAGGGGTTGACGCAGTAGCGTCGGATGTTTCCTTGACACATGCACATTGGGCTACATTAGAATCATGTACATTGTGGCCCATACATACATGTAGTACAATGATGATGCATGCACTACTCCCAAGAATTATTCAAGTCAACGTGCAATCAGCAGCGTAGGCAGACTTCAAATCAAGAGGAGACAAATTCTCCATTCGCAAAATCATGGTCAAATATTATATATTATATTATTAATATTATATTACAAATATTATATTTCAGTCAAATATTATAGAAGCATGGAAAAACAAGAGGAGGCGATTGCTTCCTCTTGCCTCACGCTGCAGGCTATATAGAATCTTAGGTGCAACGCTGTGCAAAATGCACTTTGCTTTACGATTTAGAGTCAGCCAGAAGTTTTTTTTAAGTTTAAAGCCGAACGTCTTGAGCCACTGCGCCACAGCGTTGCGTCAGTTTTTGTCTAGCCTCGCTCGGCGTGCTGAACACTGAATGGACGAGGGTTGTTCTGCAGCGAACTCTTGGTCTCATACGAGACTGCAGCGCATTGTGTGCTAGAGCTCTCTGGGATAGAAACAGCTGTCGCCAGCTTTAGTCGTTCCTCTACTTCAGCGTCGGTAGAATGTCGCCTTGTGGTCTGGTGGGAGCAAGGGCTAACCTGCTGTAGTTTGTTTTTCGTGGGAGTTTACATAACCTTATCCTATTGTGTGAAATTTACTGAATACTGATAGAATTATTGTGTAGATTAGATTTTATCGCCTTTTTGCACTGGCAGACAATTTACGAGCTTGAATGCTGTGTCTCATCTTCGCATTGCACCATTTGAATGAAAGAGATTTAAATGTGTTTAAAATTGTTAAAAATTTAAACTCAATTCAAGCCTGAATCTTGTTGCCTGGCACTGCATCGATGCTTAGGATGAAATTGTTGGTTCATTCAAAACCGAACCATTGTCGACCCCTGTGTGCGCTGTGTTAATGTAACATGAGGATATAACGACATTCGTGGCACTGAAATGTGAAGAAATGTTCTCTTGCTCCATAATGAAATTCGGATAACACTGACAAGTAACAAACTTACAGGAGATGTTATTTTCAATGATCTGATCCTTGCGGCTAATGGAAATATCGATTCCCTTAATTGAATTAATAGCTGAAAAGACTTGGCATGATGACTCCAATGGTGTCCGAAGATACTGCAGAGGGAGAAAGAGCCATAGCCGTGATACCATTGGCCTGTTTACATCCAGCGTGATACATTTAGTGCGGTCCCGTCAAGTGTGTGCAAATATGTGCATGTTTCTGGAGCGTGGTCCAGCATTCGTGAGGAATCGAAAGTTGGCAAACTTTCAACATACTGCACTTTGCTTGTGCTGTGCGGGCTGCTGTGCGGGCTGCTGTGCGGGCTGCTGTGCGGGCTGCTGTGCGGGCTGCTGTGCGGGCTGCTGTGTAAAGTACTTACAGATCAGCATTGAAATGTGCAGCAGTAGTGAGGCGCTGAGAGTGTATTTGAGAGTAGCATTAACCGAACGCATAAATATTTTAATTAAAATCATAGGTAATAACATTTGTGCTACTTTATTTATTTAAATTGAAATGGTTATGAAACTGTTATGAAAATGCTTCATATCTATTACATTATATACGCTCTTGAAGAAATTACAATTTTGTGTGTATTTTTGTATGTAAATAAAGGTTGTAACAATTTATGTGATTGTCAATTACTCTTCATAGCCCAGAATAATTTTTGACATATAGGGTAGGTGTGCTTGTGTGCTTGCTAGTTTACGATCAATAAAAAATGCATTAAAATGTACGAAATATGTTTGATAAACAGCGTTTTTACCAATAGTGTACGCAAATATGTTCTATCTCACTTTTGAAGATTCTTTTAATAATGCCTTTGCTATGAAAATATGAACTATGGCTAACGTGCAGCCACCTATCGTGGGAATCACAGGAGATGCAAAGTTGAAAGGCATCTCCAAACGCAGAAATGAGATCGTCATCCACCGCGCGCGAACTGGTCGTACGCACGCACTTGACGCATTGCTTTCTCTTGAAAGTTGAGGAGCAGCCTCAGTGTGCTCCATGTCAGAGCCCCCTCACAGTGGAGCATATACTTTTGAAGTGTCCATAGTTTGCTTTGACTCGACAGACGTATTTTGACGTCGGCTCTCTGAAGGAGCTTTTTGATGATATACTTGTTTTTAAAGCTTTGGACTATTTACTTGAAATTAAATTATTTCAGCGTTTTTAATATATGTTAAGTTTTTTATGTGAGGATCATCCTGTTATCTAATTTTTTATACACTTTTACTGAATGAAATTAAGACTTGCATGTGCTATTTATTGCACGTGTGAGCAATTTTTTGTATATATTTATTATCTTGTCTGGCACTAAAATAGCCGTAGTGTGCTGCTATGCCGTTAAGCATCAAACAAACAAATCAATAACGTGCAGCCACGATATTGCCGCGACCTATTTCGGCCGCCGTCGCGCTACGTCATCGTAACATGCTCGGTTCTGCGGCTTCCCTGCATGTGAATGACTGCAGCACGTGAATCCAGGTTTAAGCGAGCGAGCTTCGATGGTTCTTAGCGCCCTCTATGAGGTAATATTCCGCTCCAATCTCGTGTCGAGCTATTCGTTTTATCTTGTATCGATGACGGGATTAATTCGGAGGCTTGCAGGCTGCAATCTCGTTAGGTTCAGCGTCCTCCTCTAGCTGCCTCGCAGCTATGTCATGTATGACGCGTGCGTGGAGGAGGAGGCTTAGGGTTAATGGACGCGAAATAAAGAGCAAATATTGTCATTGGGGACCTGATGGAATCGAGATTTAACGGTATCTGTGAAAACCGTTATGAATATCAAAATACCGGTCAAGGTTGATGGCGCTGCTTTTGCGAAATGCCCCTAGAATTGCTAAGATACAATGGCTCATGGCTGCAAATTACTAGATACATGTACATGGCATTCGCATATCGTGCACGGCTGACTGCAACAACGCACCATCAGAGAAAAACCGTGAACGGAGATATTCGCGTTTTAAGTTTTTTGGTTGTGTTTTTTTCTGTTCTTTTCTCGATAACTCTGCATGTAGGAATCAAAGCAAAATGAAACTTGTATCAACATGTTCAGAAATTATTCAGTTTTCCAACATAGTACATTGTATATCCCTAGAATGCATCATTCTATTGAAATATCATTTCAAACGAGATTATATATTGCAGATGGTGCCTTGTTGCACACACATTTTAGATGGTGCTTTGTTGCGCTAAGATTGTCACGCATTTAATTGAGGTTTTGCTTTGTTGTTCTGAAAAATGCATTATCTTTGTGGCACAATCTAAGCACAATCAGTTTTGATGAATAAATTTGTTCATGAAGTTTTTTTACAATTGTTGATGATGAGAAATTCTGTAGCAATATTGATGCAAAAACTAAAAAAGCGTTTATGTCAATGATTTAAAAAAGACTTGTTGTTAAACTATTGAAGCCGACAGTACTCAATTTCATTCCAATCCTACAATATTCAATTTCATTTCAATCCTATTCCTACAACACTAAATTCCATTGTATCTGTTCCAGCCTCCTTTAAAATTCAACGAAAAAGAATGTCTATGATAATTGAGCTAACACATTAATGCAACTGGTACCTCATCAGTCTTAAGTGAAGATATTATTAAAGCTTACAACCATATGCGTTCAAGAACTGAGGTCAAAGAGCTGGCACTTGGCAGGGAATGCTAACCATAACCCTAGATTTTGACCGAAGCCGCGAAGCCGCACAGGCCACAATGCGGCTTTGCCAAAGCTGCACAAGCCGCAAAGCGGCTTTGGTGCTTTGTAGATAATTCAATTGTACATAATTCGTAAAGCAACAAGGGTGCTTTGTTGCTTTGTACATAATTCAATTGGTTTCTTCAGGCTACAATTAAAGCACCAAAGTCCATTATAATAATGAGATGGTGCTTTGTAGCTCGATAGATCTCATTCTGAAGAAAATTCAGCTATATAGAAGTCCATACCTCCAAAAAATTGATATGGTGCGTTGTTGCAGTCAACCCACGATATGATATATTCCTCTAGGTGATATGTTACTAAAATAAATGATTTGTTAGATCATTGTCATTAAATTTCATCTTGCATTTCATCCTGTGTAGGGAAGTGTTTGGTTACATGTATAGATGAATCAGTAATTATTGCAACTGTTTCAAACGAATGTTTAATATGGTGTAGATATAATGCATTATATATATATAAGATATATTTATGCATTATTATGTAGATGCTGATATTGTAAATATATTGACCTATAATATTACTTGTTTTTTTAAAGCAACCACTAGAAAATATCTCAAAGTTTGATCTAAGGAGCAAACTAAGAACAATGCCAACGAACGTCGTCCTCGCTTATAGATCAGGTAATTGCACGCATTGCACGCGTGGTAATGAAATCTTTCAGTGCGCTGCAGCTCTTCGCTGCAATAAGACTACACGGCGCTCTTGCATGCTCTAAATCCCAATCGCCCTCCTCCTCCACACACCAACGCGCAACGCTCAGCGACGACGCGTCGCGCGCACCTTTGACTTTCTGACAATGAGGCGGCCATGAGGGGAAAGTATCAAATCTTATGAAAGTCATCCGAGCGGAGACGAGGCTGTTAGTTAACCTGGAAAATTTCAGCTGAAAACTGGTCTATAACTGGGGTGAAAGGGTCAAAGACGATATCAGATAGTTTTGTAACTAAGGGCCCTTTCCAGTGGGCAGAACTCAGAACTTCGTTCTTTAATCTAGGTCGGTTCAGAACTAAGTTCCGTTAAAAAAAGCCGTTCCACTGTACAGTTCTCCAGGAACTGAGAACTGAGTTCTCGTGAGCTGAGGACTGAGTTCTTGAGAACTGAGAACTGGCGAAAAAGCAGGGCCAGAGTCAGTTCTAAGATGGCGGAACCAATCGGAGGCCAGAACTAAGAACTTGAAATTTCAGTTCTGCCAATGGAACAACCATGGTAACGGCAGCCATCTTTTCGTTATTGCAGCCATTAATGGCATCGTGCCAGAACTGAGAACTCAGTTCTCGAAAATTAACGTTCACGTCGCATCATAATCATTTTGAGAACTCGAGTGTGATTGGCCCTGTTGCCGTCCAATTGGACATCAGAACTCAGAACTCAGTTGAGTTCTTCCCCACGTGAAAGTACCCTAAGTCTTTACTGCAAAGTGAAACTTTACTGCAAAGTGAAACTTTACTGCAAAGTGAAACTTTACTGCAAAGTGAAACTTTA
>JAQIWG010002077.1:0-21669 GCA_034695025.1 Chamaedrilus cognettii | reverse complement strand
CGAGGGGGCACCCTTCCAAGAAATGATTTAGTGAGGCGCCTCTATCGGCCGACTCCTAACGAAATAAGTCGTGCCGTGAATGCAGAATACCTGCGCTGGCTGACGGGCAGACGAAGGCTGGATTATGCAATGTACAAACGGCGAGTTACTGCGACAACTGGAACAATTGGCCCACAATTTTGTAGGCCACCGCTTGAAAGTTGAAACGGTTAAACTAAAATAACTGATTGACATTTTCAAAGCCATATTATAAAGCCATATTCATTCAGTTCTATAAGATCAAAATAAAAAAAGATTTAGAGACCGCAGCGTGTTAGCACTAAATTTACTATAGCCTAATATAAATGCATCTTTTGATGCGAAACGTCTTGTTATCCCTTCCCATGCATGGTGAGATTCTATATCAGCGAGGCAATATCGGTGAAATGAAATATAAGATTTGAAATACATTTATTAATAAAACCCAGTCAATATAAAGATTATTAGGGCCTATCCACTTCATAGAATTGACTATTTGCGCTTATGGACACAATGATCGAATTCAAATCGATTGCTACTAATGTAAATAGACCGCTGGACAGCTCCGTAGATCATTAGATCTAAAGGTTGGGACGTTCGCAACGTTCTCTGTGGCCGTTGGTAGTATGTAGACGCCCGCAGACGTCATTTCTTATTCCTCGGATCGTCTGTATAATAAAACTGGTCTGCTCGTTAGCGCTGCTTGTTCGCGGCTCTCGTTCTAACGAGCGACGACGAGCCGCAGACAGCTGTTGCTGTCCATTCTGTCCGCATACTGTCTGTCCACACGCTGACTGTCCGCGTCTGTTCACACTGCCTGTTTATTCAATGCGTAGGCCTATCTGATCAGTTGCGGGCATTTCACCGGCTCTCTCTGATTGATAGAAAAGTTTGAGCAGGTGTTATACGGAGACGACGTACAATAGGAGAGCCACATATAAGGCTTGCCGTATCAATCACACGATTAGTAAGTGCTCTGCAATTTTAATCATCCGATGATGTGCGATATGTAGCCTAGCTACTTCGTTTCCTGAACGCGTTCACTGCACGTTGATACAGCATTCTCAACGCGCCGTCGTCGAAAACTGCTTTCTTAAAAGGCTGTTGAATCCTACCGAGTTATTTAATAGCCTATCTTGTGAGAAATTCGCGACTTTAATGGACGTGGCAGGCCAGTATCTGAGATCAAAAGCTGTTTGGATTAGAGATTCAACAATGATCATTATTGTCAAGTGACGCATTCCAATTATCAAAAAATGACGTTTGGTCTGTATTCCATTCCAGCCGTAGATTTTGAATGTCTAATGCTTGCTAATTCGTTAATGCATACCATCAACTGGCTCTGTGAGACTGTTTTCCATTAAATTTGTGCTAGCTAGTTTGATCTTCGTCTTTTTTATTCTAGAAGATCTAGTTGAGCAATTCAAAGGCGAACTTCGAAGCGAATAAGTCGTTGTTATGAATAGTTGTTAGGCATGCAAATGATAGGCTTTATATACTATTACAATAATCTAGGCTAAATAAAGCTTCCGCTTATAACCTTAAATTAAACCTGATAGCAACGTTCAACGCATACATTACATTCATACAGGACTTTTAGATTCAAGCGATTTTAGTGCAAGGTTTCATTCCCACTATGCTACAGCGAAGGCTGGGTTCATTACAATGTCAAATTGATTTCGCTTGCATTGAACAAGAGGCACACAGACAGCCCTACAGTCCAAATCTGCAGCCTTATGATAAGAAATGAATTCATTGTCAACAATAATTATTATTTCATGACCGCTTGAATCGGCCAACATTGGCCCTCTACCGCGTAATGTAATACTATACGAATAATTTTCTATAAATTCAATTCCTCTATTCAATTCCTCTTTCAATCGCAGAATTCAATTTCAATTAATGAATAAAATCTGCAATTATTTCCTGCAATGTATTGCAGTACGTAGAAAAATCAAAGATGATCTTAATTCAATAATTCAAATTGTCACGTTATTGTCGCGGAATTCTGCATCGTATCCTCTTGAGTGGTGGCGACAGACAAATCTCAGCGTCAATTCTTCTGCGATTTCTTCAATGCGCCCAGCGACAATCATGGCTGATGCAAAGAAAGCTGATTTCAGTCGACAATGAGTAATGATTCTGATCATTATTGAGAGATTGCTCGCTAAGACTTCAAATCGTGGATTGTTCGTCAATTATTTAGTTTGGCGCCAGCGAGGCCGCAGACATGATGGACAAATAGATTGGACCTTTTCCGTGGTGTACGACTTTTTGCTATGATGTCAATTTCAGCAGAGAAAAATGAATAGAGAATGCTTTTGGCTTTTGGCCGAGCTGAGAATAACGCGTTAGCAATTATTATCGCAACCTCTTGAATATTCATGCTCCCATTCAGTGTTGCTAGCGTTGGAATCGAGACGAAATCATTCTTCATGATTGCGTAGCTTGGCCGCACTTTGTTTGAACGGTCATGCAGGTCTCATTATCTACTGTCAAGTATTACTGCGAGTGCGAGGCGAAAAACAGACAATAAACGACCAAATACGCTGTTTAACCAAATTTGCGTAAGAAAAAATACTTAAATTTTAAAATATAAAAAATGTGCGTAAGAAACCAAGCACAGACAATGTCTGGTAGGCTTACTGGTAGAATTTTTTTTTGCAAATAAATTGTGAATTTCGCGCGGACTGTGCTCGTTGTGGTGTAAGATGTGCGCCACGGCTGCAGTTCACAGTTGCTCACGCGGAGGCTGTTGCGCATGCGGTCAGTTAGTTGGATTTCCTGATTGAGTTTCCTCTGCAGTAGTAGGTTGGCGCGTGCAGCAGCAGCATGCAGCAGCAGCAGCGTGCAGCTGCCGCCTTGCTGCTGATGTGATCAGACCTAAGTTCGTGAAGCAACTCGAGTTTACTAGTCCGATCCTCTCTCACGTCCGCGCGTCCAACGCATGGCTACAAGCCTTTGAAATAGTCAGGGTGCGACGGCAGAGAGCGCAGGGCGACAAAGACTTGAGCGCCGCTGGCGCAGCGGTTAGAAACTAGCAGAAACGGTGGAGTGGCCCGCAGCCGTGTTCTTCACTTTCTGACCGCAGCGCAGGGACGAAATATTGAATTAATATCGCGTACCTTTACCCAGATAACTTGACTTCAGCATAGGCTACTTATTACGAGCTGCCTTGATGTGTCACCCAAATTGAAGTTTAATGAAATGAAATAATGCTGAATTTTTCTAGTGTATTGTAGTCTATAATTGTGATTAGCCGTTTAATCACACGAGTTACAATCGAAGTTTAGAATATAACTTGAATATTGCTAGGAGCCTAGGATTATAACGCGAATATAGCTAGAAAAATTGCTAGCTATAGCCAGGATGATTAGGCTTTCTGCAGCGAATCCTAATACAAGGGACTAACCAACGTGTTCGATTCGAATCAGAACCGTGTTTAGCGATCAAGAATTACGTTTTGCGTTTGTAGCCTAACGAGATTCAAATAGTTATAGATTTAACAGATTCGGGTAAGTAGACACGCTTGCATCTGTTTATTCATTACTTTACCCGTGTGTTGAGCGTTCACGAATGCACGCCACGTGTCTAGGTGTGCAGATAGCGCCTCGGAGGCTCTAAGTCGCAGACGATTAAACGTACAATGGCGCCAAGTAAACAGTATCTAATTAGGAGACCTACGGCGCTTGAATACATAGCATCTGGATAGGCTGTAAGAAAGAAACTAGCCAGCCGCGTGGGCATAATTAGCAGTAGCTCCTGAAAGTCATTTTTTGTCATCAGTTGTTGACACAGTCGCCACTCGCCCCGCCTGGCACGCCGGATGTGGCACCGCCTGGCGTGCCACGCAGACCTGGCGCCCCCTGGCTTGCCACGCAGAGTTTTGCCGACCTGGCGTGCCACGCAGGCCTGGCGCCCCCTGGCGTGCCATGACTGGCGACACTTGTCGCAACCAATGAACGCTCGACGCAGACGCGAGATTGGATTTATCCCTTTGTCTCATTCCTTCTCGTGCCTATCGTCTCCTCCCTATATAGTCTCACTCGCTGGTTACTCATTCCCGAAGTGTCGTTATTGCAAAAATAATTGTATATGGGGTACTCATCCTATTGGCCGTAGTCTACCCGAGTCTTGTTTATTCCAAATGTTATGCATATTTGTGACGTACAGCAATCTTATATTAATTTCTATTCTGTTAGCGGTACATTATAATACCAATGCACTGTAGCTCAGTCGAGTTTATTAACTTATTGCTGCGTTATTTCATATAACATTGTATCTGTTTCTTCGTGCCATTTGCCCATATATTATGTCTACGGCCTAACCCTTCGGCCTGTTGTACACACTGCCGTCTATAGCATGGATTTCTTCAATCTCCGTATTTTGTTTTAATGTGCCTATCTTTGCGAAGTTTGTGTCGGTTCCGCATTCCCCAGTTTTCTGTCGTTCGCTCGACAGCGGTTTAATCTGTTCCGACGCTGCAGCGCCTCGTGCGACAGTTTAATAATTGGCGGATTGTTAACGCGCATCGAATCTTTCCATACGTTGTATAGTCTGTAGGTGCCGCTGCAATGTATGCAGACAGGGGCGGCTGAAGCTCAAGATTGCTGGATGGGGGCGGGGGGAGGGGGGGAGGAAGGGGTGGGGGTTATTCAATGATACAAAAGATTAACGACTGTTCGCGGAGGAAGGCAGAAGCGTAGAGATGTAGTCAATCATTAAATCTATCCCTCACAGCTTGGAAAAAACAGTCGAAAAAATAGGGAGCATACATGTCTCATTTTTTTGCGCCATTCTTTATAGATCATATAAACTAATCACGCCATCATAATGGTAGTGTGAGGAGTTTAGCCCCTCCCCCCTACCCCATGGATTCTCCAAATCAGCTCAAACTGCAGACAGAACGTGTCAGACCTAGAGCTTACACTACAACTTATAGTTAGTTGCTCGACTCCACGTGTCGAGTCAGCAGCTGCTCGACTGAATGCCGCGAGAAGCAATTAGATCTCGTATTTCCTTCCTTATTGCTGGCGAGGTCAAAACTATACAGCGCGCGTAGAGGTCTCGCTGCGTGCCTACCTTTGTCGGCAAGCCGGCTGATGCAGTCTTTCTGTTTCCATTGATCGGCGCGAGAATGGGAAGGATATGGAAGTGACAAACGAAGGAGAAATGTATCCATCACGCGTGGTTTGGATGGAGGTCTAATGGGCGTTCTAACACGTCGGTGTGCGAGACAACAATGACACCGGAGACTTGGCGCTGTAGGTTGGTTGTAGCGCTTGCGACGCAATTATTTTCAAAACTCGTTGTGGCAGCGAGTTCGCGCCTAAGTGTGGTTTACGGACGAATGGAAATGAGTCGGTGAGTCTTAAGTTTGTGCGCTGTATTGTTCGGAGGCTACACGGGCGCGCCTGGAAAGTGTCGCGGTTCAGTTCTCGGCTCAATTCGTGTTTTACAGGAAGCGATAGCACAAAAATGTACTTTCAAGAAGGTCTACTATACGCTGTTAATTTCATTCTACTGTTATATTAATTACGTTACCGCGCACCAATCACGCACTGAATTGGATATCTCTTACAGCACTGCTATACGCCCATACACATAATGCTGACCGTAAATATTATCTGCGTCACAATCTCATTTCAGACGACGATGCTTTACAGCGGATTCCGATAACTCAGCGAAGTCTCTGGTGATTTTATTGTCAAGCAACGAAGATACATTCAGAATCACAGAAAACCATAGATCGTATCCATAAATAGTATCCAAAAACCAAAGTTGCATTCAAGAGAGCCGTGATTGCTGATCAGGCGTGTATGCCATGCATCAGCGCTGCAGCATCAAGCACCATCTAAGCAACCACTGCTGAAGCACAGTGAGGCCATCTATATACCCACATCACATAAATCCAACATGTCCACGACCCTTGTATTTCTTTGTCTCCTCCTACTGTCACAATTCCACGCCCGCGCTCAACCATCCTCCCCCTCCCGACCGCGTGCAGGGGGCTCCGGGGGCATCGAACCCCTCCGCTCCCGCGGCAGCAGCCCCCCCGACGAGCCGCTCTACGCTGTCGAGGAGGAAACCCCCGTCGGGACCGTCGTAGGACACATCGTCAAGGACTCCCGGCTGCCAGACCGCTACCCCCCGGACACGCTCCGTCTGCTGCGCTTCCGGTTCCTCAATCAACCACCATGCGACCTGGTCATCGACGAGACGTCCGGAGTGATCCGGACCAGCGGGAGGATCGACAGGGAGGCGGTCTGCAGGGAGGGGGGACCCACCTGCAGGAAAAGGCTGGACATCGCCGTCCAGCCCATGACCTACTTCCAGATCATAAAAGCCACGGTGGAGATCATAGACATTAATGATAACTCTCCGGAGTTCGCGTCGGATTTTTTGCAGATGGAGGTGATGGAGGGGCCTGGGGTGATGGGGCTGGGCGGGGCTGGGGCGGGGGTGTCGCTGGGGGGCGCCACGGATAGGGACTCGGATAAGTTCGGGGTGCAGCGGTACGAACTGAGCGTGACGGAGACGCACGCCGAGAGGGAGGGGGGGAGGGGCAGGGAGCTATTTGAGCTGAAGGTGGGGAAGAAACTGGACGGGACGCTCGACCTCCGACTGGTGAGGAGCTGGGAATTAATGACGAAACAATACGGCTGCACGTAATGTAGCACTTCTATAGGACGCATGACGCATGTTGCTTCTATTTAGCGTGTGCGTGCACGCACTTGTAACGCACTAAAAATATGTAATGCAAACGGAGATAGGGAACACATCATTTGCTTGAATCGTAGATGAGAGATACAAAACATACAAAGTAACAACACCTCTAATGATTAGAGGTGTCATCTATTATTATCGCCCCCTCCCCCCCCCACACAGTTGCTATAAGCCTATATAGACTATTCTGCGTTAAGTTAATATGTACATGTAGTCTATCGTACACGCAACCTTTGCCACCCTTCCTCCCTACACCATTCTAGACAATCGGTGTGTAGAGAGGAAGCGGCAAGTGAAGCTTAAATCTAATTCACGCCACTCAGAGAACCTTTATTTCCTCTGACCTCTCTCTCTCTGATCTGAATGAAGCGTATCAATAGTTTATCCAATGCTACTCAAATATTTAGTTATTCCGTTATCGCTCACCAGTGCGACTGAAGTAGGCACACTGTTATAGCCTACATACAGTGTAATGCACGTACTATATACAAGTGAACACAGGCGCCAGTGAGTCCGACTCCCGCTGCATATATTGTACAACGGGGACAAGTGTAGAGGCAGACAGTTTGTAGCCGGCCTATAATATAGTAGCTTGTGGTATAAGCTATAATTGTGATGATGGTTAAAATAACGGATTTATGTTATACATTGTATGGTGGTACCTGGCGATTGTAAACGTAGGAGAAACAACAAAGTGGCGCGCCACTTGATGTCCGGATGATTAGAGAAATAGTCTGAGAGCTGATAATGAGAGGAGACTACAAACGGACTGCATTGATTAGGCGCAATTATTACGTGCAGAGATTCATGTAATAGTGTGACATTGTAATCGTCACAAGCTGAGCATGTGCGCTTTCTGTGCACGTGGCAAAGGTGTGATGCGCCCTAGCGAGAGAAAAGGAAACCGCTCGAGAAGAAGAGTTCGTTGCCCGCCTTGCAGCCACTGTACATGTGGTTCCGCTACTATTGACGCAGTCTGGCTTCGAATACGTCGTGATTGCAAACAAGCTCATTATTGCAATTATATGGCATCAAGTAGGTCACCATAGCAATTATATAGGGGCGTGGATGAGCACGCATGTTTATCGACTCCTTGAGAAAAACACTTTTTCATGGCCTTGCATTGCAAGAAGGCTCTGAAATGGCTGCAACTTGAGTCTTTTCGCAATGTACACGCGACTTGTTGTAAATGATGGATTCTTCTGCACCTCGTATAACTGTGGCAGCATTAAAATAATATGTACTAAATTTTAGTTTGCAGTCGTTAAATTTAAATTTGCACCTTGCTTTATTTTAACATTCACGGTCAATCAGACCGTTAGACCCAGTCGTTCGATATTTTTGAGTTTAAAATTATGGTTTTAAGTTGTCACAGAACAGATGACGAGTCAAGTCAAGACCCAATCAGATCGTACAAATGAGATCGCAGATATTCAGATTTAACTCGCTACTATTGCAATTTATTGGTTAGTTATAGATCATTAATAACTCGCTGTTGGACAACACTGTGAGGTGTTCACACGAAGCAGCTTGTGGGCGGCGTTCCGCTAGCCTCTATACTTGGAGTTAATCTGGCAGCCGTCTACAGTCCACACAGTTAGTTAGCACTCTATGCTTACAGACCAGTTGATAGCATTAGGTGGTCCACATCCCGCGGCACTCTATCACGCCAGGGGACGCCTGGGGAGCCTCCACGCTGCAGCGAGGTTTGACAGCATTAGCTGATTAGTGCAGTGGATGCCGCCCCATCACCGCGCGTGCTTTAAGTGGAGGTCTGACTCGCATTGTTGCGACGTGTCCTTGTCGACTCACTGCTTCTTGACTCTCTCTTGAGCGTCGCCGTAACGAAGGGGAACATTGAAACCTGGTGCGCGCTTTAGATTTCTGCTGAGGCCATGGAAGGGTGCATCGTGACTGGTTTGTATTGGCGGCATTTTGAATCTTGTGAATAATTATTTTCTAAATAATATTTTGAGCACAATCCAATTAAAACATCAGCAAAAACACAAAAATACAATCTGCGTGTAAAGGAGAGCAAGGGCCTTGATGGCTGTTCCCCATAATATTGTTTCATGTTTCCCGTAATATTGTACTATTGTACATAAAGTATAAAAACATTGTCAAATTGATCATATTGCTAAGTTTCTTTCACCAGCTCGCTGACAGTGGAAAAAAGAACAAAGCAAACTTCTGTCAAGCTTCACATTGAAATTTGTTTGACGACCAGATGTTAAAAAAAAGAAAAAAACAGGTAAAAAGTGCTAAATTTCAAATGGTTGTATTTTTCTTTCAACTACACGTTCCATATAATTCTGCTCAGTTACCCTGCGTGCCTCTCCCCTCCTCACCCCCTCCGCGGTCGTGCAGGTGCTGCGGCGAGCCTTGGACCGTGAGACGGAGGACACCCACTACCTGCGTCTGGTCGCCTACGACGGGGGTCTGCCCCCCCGCTCGGGTTCTGTTGATATCAGGCTCTCTGTGCTCGACGCTAACGACAACGCTCCGCAGTTCGAGGCGAGCACCTACGAGGTAAGGGTGGTACTGAGCACTTGGTACTAGGTACTCGGTAATTGAGTAATTGATACTGGGTACTTGATACTTGATACTTGATACTTGATACTTGATGCCCCCTGCACGCCGGGGAACTAAGATTTGGCTTGCAGCCCAGAGCTCCCCGGGCGAGTCGTAAAAGGCGACTAAGGAAGGGGGAGCGGTTCTGTGCGGGTTTCCTTGCACAGAACCGGACTGTATACAGCTTTTGTGTGCTACACACTGTACCTAAAATACAAAAAACAAACAAAACTTGATATTTTATACTTGACAATTGGTAGGCTAGGCCTACTTGGCAATGGATAATCTTGTCACTTGGTACTTGGTACTTGGTACTTGGTACTTGGTACTTGGTACTTGGTACTTGGTACTTGGTACTTGGTGCCCGAACTGTGCATATCAACAGACAACTACACATTGCATGTATACACTTTTACATCTGCACTATAATGATGGCTTGTAGTGATCCTATCAGTTACACTAATATTTCAGTTTTTATCCCCTAGGAACAAAGAATCAGGTGCAGAAAGTATTCAGAAAGTATTAATTAATAAAGAAAGAATATCTTCCGGTTCATAACACATATCACTCTAGGGAGGGCTCTTGGACATGTTGTAGCGGGCCAGGGTCCGGCTAATTTTTATACAAATTTATCGAACATTAGTCAGGCCTATCTCTTCTGAACTGTAATATTCAGTTCTGAACTGAACTGTTCTGAACTGAAATGTTCTGTTTTGAACTGTTCTGTTCTGAACTGAACTGTTCTATTCTGTTCTCTTCTCATCGTTCTGAACTGTTAGCATCAATGTACCACAGGCATACAATTATAACGATCACTCTATATTTTAAGGTGTATTCTGGTTAATACACATGTATGTGACTGATACGATAAACAAATCATGGTTGCCCAATGCTGATGTCGGCCAGGTTCTCCCTGCTGACGTCCGTGGACGCCGAAACGTGCGCTAAACCCATTGTTATTTATCATCATTTCGGTTATAAAACAGTTAAGCCCATAGAGGAGTTCGTCTGAAGATCTGCTGTGATGTAATTTGAGGTGAGCGTGGCTGAGAACGTAGCGCCTCTGACGACGATCGTCGCAGTGAGAGCTTTGGACAGGGACACGGGCGTTAACGCAGATATAAGGTACGTCTAGGGGGGTATTGTATTAATACAATACAATACACTACAATGTTGTTTATTTCGTCGCAACAGACACACAAAATGCCGGTATTATGCATTAAGCATAATTCTATTAATACAATTGAGTTGAAAAATAGATTTATACTGTATTTTTAATTTGATAAGATCCTTCTCAAAATTGCCATAATTGATGGAGTTTTTATGGATTTATGGCGGGCAGGATGATGATTCTATGTTTGAGACTCAAGCAAATAGTGACGTTTTGAATTTTAGACAATTCAATTTGATGTTATTTTACAATAATTTTTGATTGTCTCGAGTATTTGCAGTAATGACAATATTGGGTATTTTATTGGTTGTATATTTCCCTTGGCAGGTATTTCTTCAGCCCCCCCACCCTCGCCCAGTTTGGACACATCTTCTTCCTGGACAACACAACCGGGTACATCTCCGTCGTGGGCGTGGTCGACTATGAGACAAACCCCGCCTACCAGCTCATGGTTGGTGCACGAGACCTAGGCCCCGCCCCCTCGGGCACGGCGGACGCCATGGTAGTCGTGAGGGTGGATGACGTCAACGACAACGCGCCGACCTTGACCTTCAACACACTCCTCGCTGCGGGCATGGAGGTTGCGACTGTATCAGAGGACGCGGTCGTCGGGGCCTTTGTCGCGCATGTGATAGTCACTGACCCTGACTCGGGGCGTAATGGTCGGGCCAACTGTAGCATAGCAGAGACAACCACATACAAAATCGCCGCCGCCGCAGCGGGGAATGGGGGAACAAATATGGCGGCAGGGGGCGTGGCGAGCGTGGCGCAAGGGGCGGAGTATAAGGCGGCGGGCGGCGGTGCGGAATACAAGATGGCGGCAGGTGCGGCGGCGAATGCGGCGGCAATTATGGTGGGAATGTTTCGTTTGCAGAGAATGATGACGTCATCGGATTCTGCTGGCGCCGAGTACCAGGTTGGAGAGATAATCTATTTATATAATTATCTGTGATTAAAATATGATATAATTGGCATGTTAGCAATTTTCATAGAAATTAAATATTCACTTAGTTAATGTTTACAGCCGTGTTTGGTCTGTGGAAGATTTGAGCACCAATGACCTGCCATGTGGCAGAACACTGAAGAAGAAATCTATCAATTTAAATCTTTATTTAGTTTCCTTGATTCTGAGTGATTGAAGCTTGATATGATACTAGACCAACTACACGAGTCGAGCAGGTTGGATGCAGCTTGATTTTTTTCTAGAATCTTCCAATTGAAAGATTACCATGATAAGTCTCTGTCTAGGGAGTGTAATCAAGTCGCCGCTGCACCAATCACAGGTGCTGACGAGCGCGGCGCTGGATAGGGAGCGCCAGGACGCCTACTCGGTCCGGATCGCGTGCCAAGATGGCGGCTCGCCCCCGCTGGCCTCACAGCGTACGCTGAGTGTGGAGGTGGAGGATGTGAATGATAACACGCCGAGGTTCAGCCAGGCTGTGTACGCAGCTGAGCTGCTCGAGAATAACTACATAGGAGCGGCGCTTGTGCAGGTGACTGCTGGGTTCCGTTGTACGAAGTGGCAAACAAAATCTGACCTAGCATCTGTCATGCACTATTGCGTGGGAAACAGAAAAATTATAGGTGTGATAGAGGCCTGCTTACAGATTTTAAGATCTTGAAATACATGAATTTTATTTCATTTCCAAGTACCGGTAGGGATAAAAAAGTTATTTTTATCCACCATCAATATACAGTATTATATACTACAATAATTATAATACTGCCTTCAAAATAATCGAAATAATATAGGTCTGCTACTTACATATGCAATAATTGCATGTTTCTAAGCCTGTAATGATGTTTAAAAAATCCTTCCCTTAACAAAGTAGATAAATGTAGATTGTATATAGGAGAGCTATTTTGGTCTAATCTCTTGATATATTAAATTTGATGGCTTTCGTTTGCACCAATGTCATCATTGTATTGCCAAAATGTCACCATTTTATCGCCTTTATCATTCCGACTGACAGGTGAACGCCTCAGACGCAGACTGGGGACAGAACGGCGCGCTCCAGTACACCCTCGCCTCCAGTGAGTTCCGCCGCTACTTTGAGGTGGATGCACGCACGGGGTGGATCACCGCCCGAGCCTCGCTGGACCACGAGGTCGACAGTAAGCTGTCGACCAATGTGCTCGCCGTGGACCAGGGACCCAGTCCCAGGACAGGTGAGGCCTTAGGACTGGTGGGTCCTTAGGACCAGGGACCTAGTCCCAGGACCGGTGGGGCCGTAGGACCAGGGACCCAGTCGCAGGACAGGTGGGTCCTTAGGACTGGTAGGTCCTTAGGACCAGGGACCTAGTCCCAGGAATTGAGGGTCTTAAGCAGATTCATTTGAGGTCAAAACATCCTAAGGGAAAATGTTGGTGATTGCCTCACATCTTGAAAATGTAAATTTTAGATAGAGTTCAGTTAAATATTTTTTTAAAGAAAAAATTAAATTTGGTTGTCTACAGGAGTAAACTGAGAATGAAGGCTTCACAAATACTAACAGAATCTTTCCCTCAGAGAAGCATAATCGTATACTTATCGTAACGCTGTTTTCTCATCCAAGGATTTTGCGCTGAATAATACTCGATAGAGATGGACTACTGTATCTCATCAGCACGGTGATGGTAAGGATTAGGGTGGTAACACTTCTGACCCTAGCTTACAAACCTTGACCTTGTCCCTGACCTCTGGTTCTTGACCCCGGCAGGCACGGCCCTGGTGACAGTCCGAGTGCTCGACGTGAACGACGAGCGCCCCATCTTTGCGTCTGCCACCTACCGCCTGGGCATCGAGGAGAACCGACCGGGGGGGTGCGAGGTGGGGGTCGTGGAGGCCGTGGATGCGGACAGACCCCCTTACAACAGACTCTCCTACAGCCTGCTGTCAAGCGGCAGCCTCTCCGACGCATTCAGGTCTGTACAACAGACAGAAATTTAAATATTTTTGCCTTGTTCTCTCGTGATAATTGCGGAAATGGTTGGTTAGTCTACTTGAAATTTGAGCCTTTACGTTTGTGGTTGTTGATCTAGTGATTTATTTTAGGACCTTATTATCTTGGTGTTTTTCAGGTTGTATGGTATGCACATACTATGAACGTAAACTGAATGAATGAAGGTCAAGAAGGTCATCAAGAAAATGCCATGTAAACGTTAAGAGGATTAAAGCTTAGGCAAAAAAACAATGTTTGCCTGAATCGTCGATGCAAAAGAAGAATTCAGAAATTGACTCTTGAGGCATCTTCCCGTTCAAATGGCCGCAGCTATTTCTTGTCCTCCGCCTCGTGCGACTGAATTTCACAACTTCATGAATTATGCGTCGGTTGCAAGTCGTGGGAATACGACCCATCACACGAGGCAGTGGAGCGAAACGCGCCGTCACGCCTGGGCGGCGCTGAGTCCCCGCGGAGGGGGCGGGGAGAGCTGGGCCCGTCCCCTGGTCGGACCCCGTCACTGACGGGTCCCGGGAGGCAGTCAGCGAGCAAGTGAATGACTAGATGGCGCGAGTTACTGGAGTTTTTTTATCTGTCCTGTAGCAGGAATAACTGCGCATGAATTGAGCTGCGTTTGTGAACAGCAGGCTGCAGGTATATGCTAACATGAACACTCATGTGGAGGGGGGAAGGGGGGGAAAGGTCGGATTTCAATTTGGAGAGTGTGTGTAGTGCGTATATTTAATTCATTATATTTAAAACTTTACGTTGCGCTGCAGCATGTTTGAAGGTGCGCCAGAGCATATATACGACATTGATTTTGATCAAATTTTTGCTCGTTATGATTGGTCGAGTATCGACGCAGCAGCGCAGCTCAGATACGACATTGATTGCGACCTATTTTTGCTTTGCCATTGCTCTAGCATCGACGCAGCAGCGTAGATGTGCCATAGATGATGACCTATTTTTGCTTGTTGTCATTGGTCCAGCATCGACGCAAGAGCGCAACTTAGATAGTCAGATCTGCACCATGCAAGAGTGCATCATGATCAACTGACTGCCTGCTGTGTGGTTGTACAAGTGGGTTGTTTCATTTTTTTGATGTTATTAATTTGTTTCTCTCATCCGACGAATAAACACACATATATTGATTGCGACCTACATTTGCTCGCTGTGATTGGTGCAGTATCGACGCGCAGTCGGGGCGCATCACGACGACACGGCCCCTGGACCGCGAGCAGCAGGCGGTCTACAACCTTGTGGCACTGGCCACGGACGAGCTCGCGCCCTCCCTCAGCGGCACGGCGGGGGTGACGGTCCTCGTCATGGACGTCAACGACCAGACCCCCGCCTTCCTTGCACCCTCGCCCCCCGGGGGGGCCGGGGGGGCTGGGGCGGGAGGGGGGGTCAGGGGGCTGGTGAGCGTGTCGGGGCAGGCGCGCAGTGGGGCTGTTTTCTACCAGGTGTGAGAGGGGGGGGTAGTGGTGAGGGAACATTGAGTAGTTAAGGGGGGCAGTATTATAATTTTAGATTTAATAGGTTTATATATGAAGTTAATTAGCCTATATGAAGTTAATTTGTACATTTTGTAAATGTTTTTGTTTTCCACATAAATACATTTTCTCTTTTGAAAAGTTTGTGCCGAGTAGAACCTGTATTAGAAAAATATGATTCTTCATAGAAAACATAACATGATCATAGCCTTTGATGAGTTTTAAGCTTTAAATTAAGAAAAATTAAATTGTATCCTTATAATTTCCGGTACACCATCATAGAATTGGCTACTTTTGAATCGTTTATCTGTACTTTAACTAAGGTCAAGGCCTTTGACGCCGACGATGCGGACAGCGAAAACGCTAAAATCGTCTACTCGCTGACGTCATCGAGCCTTGCAGTGACGTCATCATCACTCGCCGCCTCTAGCCCCGCCCCCGCGACCTATGACGTCAGCACACTGTTCTGTATAGACTCCCTGCTCGGCACGCTGTCCTTGGCCTCTGATCTGCCCCAGTTTGTGGAGGACAACCTGACCTTGATACTGACCATTACTGCGACTGACCAGGGGCAGCCGCCCCTCACGGCCGAGGCGAAGCTGACTGTTGTGGTGGACAAGACCCTCCCCCTGCCGCCCCCTCAGGGCAGGTGAGAACCTTATAAATTTGCTGCATTTGATTCTTTTCTATTTTGTCTAATTTGCCTTTCAATATCAATGCTTTAGTGTGGAATTTCCATGTTCATTCTTTTGACAGTACCGGTAATAGCAGCAATGAGTTTCACATCAGTTTTTGCATTTGAATTATATTACAACAGACATTTTTATATTAGCATGATTTGCATGAATTATTTTCATGGTCTCTATATGCGCTGACTCTGACGGATATTTCCCGCGCCAGGTATGACGACGAGGAGATGGGTTTCCCCCCGTCAGTCCTCAGCAGCTACGTCCTCTTCATAGTGACGCTCTCGTCTGCCTCTCTCCTCGTTCTTGTCCTGCTCTGTGTCGCTGTCGTCTGCGTGCTGCGCCGGCGCCACGCGGCTCTGCGCACGGGCGGTGAGACTGACAAGCGCACTGACAACTACCAGGACACATACCAGGACAACAAGGTCGGCAAGGCCTTATAACCTAAGGCTTTCTATGATGCTACATGTCTTTGTGAAAAATATCCAGATTCAGAAAGAAGCCAAAATAAAGGCACGAAACCGAGGAGGTGTAACATAATAACTGGTTCAGAATCAGTTTCAGCATCTAAATATGCATCGAGACAAATACGGGGTACTTGAGGCGCTAAGAAGGCCCCTAACTTCACTTTTTCATCCAATAATTAATGCACAATTAATTCACTAATTTCATAATTTATAAGTTTACATTTAGCAATCAATCAATTGTTTAAACACTATAACTGTGCCTTTCCTATAATGCGCAAAGTTGAACTGAAGATTTCTAACTGCACAAATCTGGTCATACGGAGACTTCACTCCTACTGCTCAAATGGACAGTATAACTGCACACATTGCTCTAGGGGGGCATGAATGTTTGAGGTCTGGTTGGCTCAGGCTGACGAGATCACCAAGAACTTCACCACAGTGCTGCCCCCCCTCGCCCTCAAGGATCGGTTTGACGTGCAAGAAGACGACTGCTGGGGGCCGTCACGCACCCCTGATGTCTGCGGCAGCGCAGGGGGTGCGGACCAGGGTTCACACCCATCTTAACTTATAATTTAATTTAATTTTTTAAAGTTTTAAATCTGACACTATATGGATTAGGTACAAGCCTTTTCAGAGATCTGTCTCTTTTGGTTTAGCCTAGTTTATTAAGTTTTACTGATTGAATAGTGGTTCAGTGTGAATAAATGTTGAAAAATCTTATAAATATATAATAAGAATAAATTATTATTACGAATAGTTGTCGAGTATTGCTAATATATTTTAAAAATTTATATTATATGAATTTTTGAAACAACTATTGTTCTTGATATCAACTGCTAATTATTTATGTTTGTATCATGACTCGTTTTATGGTACCGGGTACTGAAAATTCAACGGTGAAAGAGCCCTTGAGCGGTTGATACCGCAACATGGCTCTCTACACGTTGCCCTGCATATCAGTATTATCATTATTATTCGTATTAGCAATATTGCCAATATTACCAATGGCACCAAGGACACCAAGAACACCAATGATACCAAGGACACCAAGGACACCAAGGACACCAAGGACACCAATGATACCAATGATACCAAGGACACCAAGGACACCAATGATACCAATGATACCAATGATACCAATGACACCAATGATACCAATGACACCAATGATACCAATGATACCAAGGACACCAATGACACGAAGGACACCAATGACACCAAGGACACCAATGATACCAATGATACCAATGGCACCAATGGCACCAATGGCACCAATGACGTCAATTACCAATTAATTCGATTAAAAACCCAAACCCTTCACAATGGGCTAACTTGGCATGGTGTGGTCGCAGGGTGCGGGGGTGGTGTCGCGGGCGAGTGGGGGGGGCCGCGTCCCCGCGCGCCCCCCACAGACCGCTGCAGACTGGACAGCATCACCTTCACACGGCTGAACCTCAGCTCCTCCCCCCCCACCATCTTGCGTACCTTCCACAGCGGCAGCAGCACCTCGGGGCTCGCCTGCCTGGCCGGGGCGGCGCCGGGCGGCGAGGGGGACCCGGGAAGGCGGCAGGGGGGCGCCGCTTGTCCGCTGTTGGATAAACGGCTGTCGGAGGAGGGGGTTGGGGGAGTTGGGGGTTGTGGGGGGAGTGGGGGGAGTGGGGGGAGTGGGGGGAGTGGGGGAGAGGATGGATCAGGGGGAGGGGTGGGTGGAAGTCAGGATGGGTTGGATGAAAGGCGGAGGACTTCGTCTCGTAGCAAGGTTAGTGGTGCTTGATACGCGCATTCTTTGTATTGGCCAAATTTGTTGTTAGCCTACATTATAAAATGAGGTTCGACATGCAGTCTTATGGTTGCCCCTTGTATTCTTTGTCGGCTGATCAACCTCCGTGTGACATTCTCGGTCGGATCGTGTTTTCGGCTGCTTTTTTGTTTTAGCTACAGTGCATTACGCCTGGATCATTGTTTCACTTATTTTATGCCATGTATCCTAATGTAGCCTTCCTCTCTGCCCTTCCGATCTGCTAATTTTGTGCCTCCAGCCCTGGGATCTCAGGCCTTGGCGCGCCCTCTGGCGTGAATCCGGTGAAGCCTCCACAGTGACGGCGGATATTAAAATCGCGCTCCTAAATCTTAGCCGATTGATTTCTAACACCCCTCCCTCTCTGTGAACCAGCAACCCCCCCTCTCGCCAACCTCCCTCTCTGCGGACTGACCCATCCCCCATCACATCGATATGTCACGTGAAGGCACACGCGTGATAGATGGCGCCCCTCCCCGCGCGCCGACAATCCTGCTATAAATCCAAGTAGTGCGCATGCGCTGCATCGCAGACACCCCCCCTAATAACACCCCCTTGATAACACCCCACCCTCTAATGGAACCCCCCCCCCACCCACCGCTAACAGCACTCGTCATCCGTTGCTTCACCCTTGCCAGAAATTAGTTGCACTGACTGAAATTAACTGGACTGTTTTTTTATTTTACAATTTTACATCTTTTTTTCTTCTCGTCACATCACAAGCGATACGTCGCTTGTGACTCTAAGAAAACCGTGAGAACTAGGCATTAGTATAATTCAAGGCTAACTATGAAGAGAATCAATCTATAAATAAAAATTCTCTCTTGCAAATCAAACGATTGACTCTAAAATGTACATACATGTTCGAATCTATAACTTTTGATTAATCTGTCAATCATAAAACAAATTTTGACTTGTAGTTTAAATTGTTCATCAATTTGAAGAATTACGATGTTCATACGTTGTGATTTCATAACTAAAAGCTAATTACCAGTGCGCACTTTACTGCGCTTAGAGTTATGACGCTGCGATTGTAAGGCGTGAACGCGTGCCAGGACCACAGAACAAGAACAGAAGTTCTTGTTTCGTAGTCTTTGACACCCGCCTCTAATTATCCACCACTCGCACCGATTGCAGACTACATCGTGCAATGTAGCCCCCTTTCGTCTTACCCTTTCCTGAATCACAATTTTCTAGCTATCACTCAAAGTGCCGGCCCATCTCCCTAGCGCCTCCAGCCCCCCCGCCCCCCATGACTGGACTGTCTGCGCTGACTGTGCGGCGCAAACTCTCACCCCGCTACCATTCATCACGCTATTAACGACCCATTCTCCGCTGACGCCTCCGCGCCGGCTCTGCGGCGCATGCACTGCCTCCCATCGGCCTGGGCTGGCTGCAGGGAGCGTTGGAATGGTGTGACAGGCAGGGGCGCTGACAGCATGGTGCGGGGGCAGCGGGAGACTATGTGACGTCTATGGCATAAAACAACGTTGAAGTGGTTACGGAGCTTTTACTAAACTCGTAGTCGTATATTTAAGTCAAAATGCATTTTTCTGACTTTACGGCTTTGCGACTTTGCAGTTTTGCTACTTTGAGGCTTTGCTTGTCCCTGCGTCATCTCTAGAAGCCATTTCTAGCGATATGCTTATATAGTTAAGGTTTGTGAATAAGGCGTTTGAAGTGTACAAGATTTAACCCCTTGTTTGAAGCCTTTTTCGTCATTTTTCTGTACTCTGATGCGCAAAACCAATGAGGCATTATGTTGTTTTCTTAATTCAAGCGAGCAATGCTCAGCGTGCAGTATTTGATTCGTTAACGAATCATAGTGTTTTCAGTATGTGTTTATTTATAGTATTTGCAGCGTATTTTCTAAAAGCACAGCCTTACAACGAGACTAAAATTAAATAATGTGACAGCTACACGTATTGGGTTACATTGTAGCCGGCATTCACTTCATGCGGTTTGCATGGCGTCCGCGTTGCTCAAGTTTTCCTGGTTATTTTGCAGCGGAGTATTCCTCCAACACGCCTTCATCGCCTGCTTTTCAAACGTGGTTTTTCAGATTTCTTCGCTTCTTATACACCGTATTTCATAATTTATATCCCATGATGCGATTTTGTAATGCTTCCAAATTTGCATTATATCCATGATTTTTATACCGCGATGCCCCTACCTAGCGGATCTATGCCAACCCCACCCCGGGCGAGCCTGCTGCTGCAATGTGGCTCCGCGTGATGGGCGCGAGAGTGTCGACTGATTGCTGCAGGTGAACGCGTGAAAGGGTCGATGCGTGATTGATCGAGAGTTCACCCATCACTTGTGAACGTATTACATTTATTGGGGAGCTATACTTGGTATAATTGGTATCTTCGAATGTTGACACTTTGTACACTTCTGATGTTCGTCTTGTGCAAGAAAGTCGGTGATTTTTCATTTTTGTTTTCTCTTCGTATTTTGTGCGTAGGCCTACGCATCTAGGCCTAAATGCTGTGACGATAAGGTGACGTCTGATGAGTTTTTTCTTTTCAATCTTCCACGCCGGTTGATTCTTTCAATATATATCTCGTATAGTGGGTGATTGGCGTCGACATTTTGCAGTTCAATGATCCCCATTAAAATAGCAAATTAGGCCTATCACACTCCAATATTGTGTAGTGGCGAAGTTTGTGATGCGTCTATTTTGACGTCTCATGCGAGCCAGTCCTCCTGGCGAGGTCAGCCGATAGATCTGTATAGCGGCCAGTCCCTCTACCGACAAAGGTCATTAGCCGACGAGGACTTTCAGTCTCGGCTCTATTCTCTTGTGTTCAAGCGGTTCCTTCGCAGAGGCCCATACGACCTTTTCGACGATTTCTAGCTGCACTGAAAGCGCAGTAAGCAGAGCGCTTAGCGTGTGACATTGAAATGAATAACATATCAATTGTGATCGAGATGGCAAAAGTAATTCAACGATAAATTAATAATGAATCAATGGTAACTTTACGTTCAATCGACGGTAAATCACCTGCGTTGCAGGAACCTGCGCTAACCTCCTGGACTGCCATAGCGAGTAACCCGCCAATCCGCGTATCTAGGTTGTTTCTCTCACGTTAAATCACATTGGTCATCGTCGATAGCCTAAAGACCACCTGGAGTCCCCTAGAATGGTCGTCGGACTGTGAAACGGACGAATAAACCCATCGATCATTATTTGTGGCCTATATTCCACAATTTCTGCCCCACTCACATTTCAAAATCTCGACAGCGCCGCGTTTTAAAATGATGACAGCGCCATTATCCCATCCTTGCTGAACTCCAGGAGAATACTGCTTCCGGTCGATCCGGCCGACTGCTCCGGGACCCTCCGGGACCCTCCGGGACACTGAGCCCGAGGTTTTACGCCCTTCCATGGCCAGCAGAACGGACCGGCTGACCCGACCTGACCCCGGGTCACGTGATCTTTCTGCTGCAGGGGTGGTGCCAACTTTACGACTGGCGAACGACGGCTTTGCAGCGGAAGCGCGATTGTGTAAATTTGAGCGCCGATTATTGTCGTCCCGTAATGCCCCCCCCCCCCACTCCCGCTACCCCCACACACGTAAATGAACCCACAGCCCTCTGGTATCTTATTCGGATGAATTTTCTGAAAAAGTGGCATCGCGGGCTCGAAATGTGGATAAGTGGCGGATCGGGGCAGGGGCGCAACCAGGGGGGGAGCTGGCCCAAATTTGATGAGTCATGCAATTCCAGATCCGATTAAATTTTGTTTTGTTGGGAAGTGGGGGGGGGTGGAGGGGGGGTGGGGGGGGTGGGGGGGGGGGAGGGGGGGGGGGAGGAGT
>JAQIWG010002076.1:0-21672 GCA_034695025.1 Chamaedrilus cognettii | reverse complement strand
TGCCCGCCTGCCTCCCTTAGATCCTTGGACTTGACCCATTAAGTCCGGCTCTTTCCTAATAGCGATCCATCTCCCGGCCGTGCTACACATCCCCGCGGTACGTCTGCGTGTCTAGTAATGGCAGCCGATACTCTCTCGCGTCGGCCATTCAAAATCACGCCTCGCCCTCGCTCAGCGGATCTTCACCGGGCAGCAGACTGCTAATCGACACGCGCGCGAACGCTCCGATATACGC
The DNA here is from genome assembly GCA_034695025.1 of Chamaedrilus cognettii. Lineage (NCBI taxonomy): Eukaryota > Metazoa > Annelida > Clitellata > Enchytraeida > Enchytraeidae > Chamaedrilus > Chamaedrilus cognettii. The sequence goes on along the minus strand of JAQIWG010002076.1, from coordinate 21,437 downwards.
GAGATAGTGGTAGTTGTATTTCATTCATCCCGCCAGGACCAATGTTGAATAATACAGCGTTCGCGATATTTCTATATTATAGACTAAAATCAGGAAACTGCCTTGCCTCCAAAGAGCAGAGTATTTAAAAGTACGACACACAGTATCGTGATTTTGGTAAGTTTCGCCTATAAGCCTATCAATGTGGCCTATAAGCCTATCAATGTGGCCTATAAGCCTATCAATGTGGCCTATAAGCCTATCAATGTGGCCTATAAGCCTACCAATGTGGCCTATAAGCCTACCAATGTGGCCTATAAGCCTATCAATGTGGCCTATAAGCCTACCAACGTGGCCTATAAGCCTACCAACGTGGCCTATAAGCCTACCAACGTGGCCCACTTGGCACTCGCGTTCTCTATACCCAGCTCCAATCGAGCGTTTCGGATTTCTTATCCGTTTATAGTTTGAGAATAGGTTGAGATCGTTTCGTCCCCGACCATTCGTTCTACTCGATTAAACTGCAGCAGATGAGCGCCAGCTATCCTGAGGACACCTAGCATCGCCGAAATACACCTCACGCTGAAAGACACCTACACCGCTGCGCTATAGTTGACGCAAAAAATGCACATATTTGGCGACAACTTGATATTTTGCAACGACCAAAAACTAGAGCAGTATGAAGGATCTCGAGGACGCTGGTATTATTTGCGGTCCGGAAGTCTGCGGGGAATGAACGGCGATGCGCTTCGTCGTCATCAGTGACGAACGCCCCGGGCCGTGACGGCGTAGCGCAGCATTCATGAATACCACGAGGCATGCTCATGTTAGTGTCTGCCGCTGCGGCAGTGATACCACCCAGTACCAGTCGGGGTCGTTGATTGAAGGGAGGGTGGAGGAGAGCATTAGTTATGAAGTTTTAGACGTGTTAAATTAATGAAAGAGTTCAAATCCCCCACCGATATTTTAAATCATCCAGAAATTTAACCAAACTTCCGATCATCAATCCATGCATGAAGACAAGCAATGCTATAATGACGGTCTCAACAACATTCATACTTTATTATTTATTTGTATTTTGAATTCAAAAACAACAAAAACAAGGGCGCAGACGGGACAGAGTCCCACAAGGTGTGCCAACACAAATAGCACAAAATTAATCATCATAATTAGGTGCAAACAACTATATTGAGGTGAACTACAAAAATATAGGCCTATGTCAGCACCCCCCGCCCCCCACGCTCATGGCTTTGCACGGCATGAAAGCAGAAAACCTCCAGAAATAAAGTTCAGCGTATACAGCCCTAGTAAACACTAAATCCGAACAGAACATTCCTAGATTAAGCCTAAAGTATTTCGATTGCTTATTGCAACAATACTGCATAAAAAAAATTCATCCATGGTATTACTCAAGACTTGAGCAGCAAGTTGCAACGTCTTGATGCTTCTCAGGACAATTTCAATTTTATGAGCATTAGGCAACACACTACATGACGATGCTACGTACACGACTACTACGATATAGTGCAAACATTATAGACCTATTTGGACTGATATGGCTTGCTGCAGGAACCGATCAATAGAGCCGCATCGTGCTGCACTTTGTGTATTACAGTCTATAGACCATATTTTCCACTAAGTCTTGTTAATTAAAGACGAAGTGAAAATAAATTTTCTAAAGTGCATCGGCTTAATTTTTTCCTAAATTTTGTCACAATCATGGGCGCTGCAAGATTTGATCCAGCGGGGTGCAAAATGCACTTTTACAATTTACAATCCAGGGGAGTGCAAGAGTCTCGAGCGGGGGGGAGATGCTGAAACTTTTTGGCCTACCGCACTTATAATGGGACCGCCACTTATCTTCGAAAACCACTTTAGCAAATGTCAGGGTCAGGGGGGTGCACAGGGAGGTGCAAACTGCATTTCCGGGGGGTTGCAAATGCACCCCCTTGCATCGATGTGCGGGCACCCATGGTCGCAATAAATATGATGGAAATAATACGTTATCGCGTTACAGACAAATATTTAGGTCTATATTAATTTTCGTTTTTTAATACTTGCGGTTATGATTTACACGAACTTTCATGATATTTACATGTAGATCCTTATTTGGATGAGAGGATCATCCACGGCACAACCATCGATAACAGTAGGCTGTACAGGCCCACTTTATGCAGCATGCATGTGCCTAGACCTACTGTCAACCATTGAAATAGACACGTAACGCGCTTTAAAAAACATAATAATACATGTAAGCGTGCACGGTAATACAATTTTGTGACAGGCATATCCAGATTTCAATCGTGTGTATTTATTTCGTTCGACGGTATTTTTGATTACGCTAAGCCATTAAGCCTAAAAAGCTTATTATTAAACAAAGCTTCATATTAGCCTAAATGCTTACCTCTTTGCGGTGGCTGACTGCCTCCCATCACGCGTCCAGACGCCATGCTGCTGAAAGCCCCCAACAAGGAGAGTATAAGAGCCGCCATCTTGGAGCACGCTTGACTCCTGATTACCCTACATGTCATGTACACTGCAAGCGTAGACCAACTTTCATAACGAACACTGACGCGCTATCGTTTCTAAAAGACCGAAGCTCGCGCTAACATTTTTCGCCCGACCGAAGTCAAAATGCCGAGTTGCCGACGTCGGTAAAGAGCATTGTCTCCAGCGCACGGGGATTCCGACCCAATAATCATCACCGACCACTAGCGATCCAGTTCCCAAACCTAATAACCATCACAGCGGATTACTCATAATTGCGCGCCGCCACAAATCCGCCGTGGCACGTAACTCAAAGAGTCGCTTTCGGTCCAGCACAACCTAGCCTATACCAGCGGTTGGCTTCGAAGCGGAACGTTCAGATTTATTTCTCGAAAGGGAATCTTTTTGCTGCTGCAGGAGCGCGCGCGCTCTCCGGTAAATTGCGCCAATAAAACGAACTAATTACGCCTTGGACCGGCGGCGGGGTCGCGGGTCAGTGGGAGGGATTAGTCGCAATGTATTCTGCCGGACGAATGGGCGCGCCAGGGCTGATTGCGCTAGACGCCGCGAGGTGGCGCCAGCATGCAGGGACATCGGAAGGGTCAACTTAGTGGGACAAGCGCCTCCAGGAAAAAATTGATGCTTGCATGCAAAGAAATATAGCCAAGAATTTGTAGCCAAATAAAGGCCAATGTTTTTCAGATGTATAGGCAAGAATTTTTTTAAGTCGTTGTGTTCTTTGACCAAATGTCGAAAATGAAGCAACTGAAAAATGTTGCTTGTTCTGCATGCGCCTAGGCTAGCCGTATACACAAGTCTAATTACAGCTTACACGCAAAAATAAACTAAGATCATATTGGTTAGGCCTAATTGATTTATTTAAAATATCGTTCAATATCGTAATAATTCAATCTGGCATAGCATATTTGCAAAGAAATTCAATCATGAGTATTTGGCCAGGTCTATAGTGAGCCTTCTGAAATCAAACTCGATATAGGCCTTTAGAATGCTGTTTGGATCCCGCATCAATTCTACCTCAAAATCGGATTGAAATGCACTAAAAGCGTCGTCGCAGACGCCAACCTATCAGGAGGCCAGCTTTCTGCCTGCGGCCGCATCACGTGGCCAACTTGCTCTGTTTCTGTTCATGCGAGAACTGCTGGCCTGTAGTATGTAGTAGTCCTACAGCATTACAATGTTAGCATGATTTGAGAATCGTTTAAAGGAGGGGCCCTAGGACCATATGGTGTAGCTACTCATTTGTTGTTTATATCCTCTTTTTTGAGACTCACGTTTTTGCGAGTTATTTCTGAAATCAAACTCGATGTACATGTACTCCTATAGAGCGCAATCGTGGATCCTGCGTCAAAATCGGATCGAAATGCACCAATAGCATCGTCACAGCCGAGAGACCAATCAGGAGGCCAGCTTTCTGTCTGCGGCCGCATCACGTGACCAATTTACTCCCTTTCTGTTCATGTGAGAACTATCAGCGTACAGGCTTAGGCTAAGCTGAAGCACTACAATGTCATCGTTGGTTGAAGGCCATACGTAGGAGGGGCCTAGTCAGTTGGATAGCCCAGGTTTCACTGGATCTCTTTGTCATGAAACAATAGCCTATGATAATTTTTACCACCTACCTAGGCTACATGTAAAATGTTGATATTACACCCGAAAACGATTTATGTGATTTTTAGTTTTTAGTTTTGTTGAAGCGCAACGCATGCCGGACTGCCGGACAAATTTTAGTTCTGTTGAAAGGCAAACATGGTGGCACAAATTTGTAGCGCAAATTGGCAGCACAAATTTGAATGATGGCAAACTCTAAGGTTTGAAATTATAAATGACTAAATAATGGTAAGCCTATTTGAAATTACACGATCATAATAATGGCCTACTTATACTCTATAGCATCACACCAAATGATTGCCTAATGTTGATCAATTACAGGCCTAGCTGACCCGTAAACAATATTTTCCTTTTACGAAACTTCAGGTCTGTAGCTTTAGCGAAGACATGAGCCGGTGGAAAAAGCATGCACCGGGAAAAAGTCGAGCGGTCTCAAGGTCGAAAGTCTTAATGTAACCGTTTGCCTTGCGAACGGCTAGCCAAGCGTGTCGGATCGGGCAAGCATTTTCAAGCGCATCGCTTCTTAGAACAACCGCAGCGCTCGCTCGAAACAACTTCCCGTGTCGCTTTACCAGGCGAGCGCCAATTCTCACCACGGACCGCGCGCAGAATGCTCGGTCTCGGTTGACTGCGCACGGCTCGACAGTCGCTACACGCTGGACGGCCCGACACGACTGCACGTACTATAGGCGTTACTAATACTACCTATATTCCTACTTCTCGAAGAATCAACGACACGCGCCACTGAAAGAACGACGTCGCTCGGTCTTTTTTCCGCGAGTCGAGGCTCTGCGGTGATCCTATAGACAGACCAGCGTTCAATGAACGCTGGTAAACTTCTACGATAGCATAGTCAGTACATGCATATGGTGTTCGTAGATAGTAGGCATATGAATCTATAAATGTCACGCCGCAACCCAGGAATTTTTACGCGATGTTACATAGGCTGTTGTAGCGTAACAGTTTGCGATCATGCAGTTCAATCATTAAATCGCAGTGTGTATCTTTAACGCACTGCGATTTAATGATTTAACTGATTGAAAACGGACTTAAATTGCGGCAAACTGACATAAATTGCGGCGTGACGTAAATTCCTGGGTTGCGGCGTGACAGAAATTATTTGGTTGAGGGGGGGGTGGCGGTGAGGCAGTTGCAACCACCAACCAAAAACCTGTCCAAATATGTGTAGGCGTACGGGTAGGCCTACTGTACGATTATTTTATAACACTATGTAAAACCACCCACCCATCTTATATAACGCCTCGTAACAAAATATCTTACCATCCACCCACTTTAAGGGCGTTATCTAATTTCTGAACGGCCTCATACTAACAGTAGCTTGTTATGAGGCCGATTTCTAAACAGCATTTTGATGCAGCTTTTGAAAGACCCATCCTAGCCATATAAAGGAGCTGTTTTACCGCCTTACCACGAGTTCGTGCCCCGTGCCCCAGGGTGCTGTACGCTGCAAGACGCAGTCATAAATCGTCCGACAGTCAAGGACGCAGCCTCTTTCCTTACACGCCGACGTTTCTACCGCAAGCTTAATCGTTGAACGGCGCTATGGGCCTGCGCCACCGGTGAAACTCGACGTCCAAGTGTTGAAACTTAGTTGTTGAAGGTTAAACGTAGCCTGTCTGCAAGACAATAGTACCGCGGTGTAGTTTCTCACAAAATCTTAAGGCGACATTTTTCAAAGACTAACGATAATTATAGTAAGTAGCCTACACTTTTGGTTCGGCGAGGAAAAGAATACTTTGTTCATAGTAATCCGATGATAGGCCCAAATGTACAGGCTACGCGTGTTTAGATTTCATTAGAAACGAGAATTTCACCAAAAGTCGCTCGAACTGAATGCGAAAACAACTGCATGTAGGCTATTGGCTTATATCATCGGTCAGTTCGGTCTTACAAGGTTTTGCCTGTCATCCGTTCGACAAGAATGCCACGAAAGCTTGCATGGATACTGAGTGGTTATTAGCTATAGAGTATACCTGCATGCGACCGAGACAATGCTCTACGCTGTGACACTGTGTCAGCTGTCCGCTGCGTATAGCCTACCGCTGCATGCAACGCCCTGACCGCCCAGCATCTGCAGCGCACAGCGCATGCACGCGCCTAAATCAGAGTCGCATAAATGCAATCTCGTATCGATTGACGTCTTATCGAGAGCACGCGGCCGAGTGGCTGCGAGGGCCGGGCACCGGGACATAACGCAGGAATCAGTATCGCTGTCAACGACGGGTCATAACGCAGGAATCAGTACCGCTGTCAATGACGGGACATAACGCGGGAATCAGTACCGCTGTCAAAGACGCCCGCAACTCTGTAACATCATCGGAGTCTCCGCATGCACAACCAGGAGCGGTTATACCACCAGCATAAAAAGATTTTTTTTCCAGGTTACAAATTTGAAAAGTAAGGAGAATGAGGTGCAAATGAGCAAAAGTGACTTATCCCCACGCCACCGCCGTAGCCTAATGAGCATCCCCCCGCCCCCTAGCGGGAATTATTTAGTCAAAGAATAAAATTTTTGGGCTGTAGAAATGATCTGTCATACCGCCCACCCCCCCCCCCGCTCGCAAGTTCTGGAAAAATCCAGATTATCCCTTCCCATCAACAATTTCTAGAGCCGCCCCTGTGCATGCAGAACGGTAGCCTAACGCTTCGCATTAAGGTTTAAACGTTAGAGCTTACTATTTCGCTGACGCGGGTCACGCGCACTAGACTTGCAATCGCCTCAAGTCCACGGGCACCGGTTACGTCTGGGTCGTTCGGTTTCAATCGGGCGATAGGCCGCGACGGCGCGCCCCGATGGCTGGCGACGATAAATGGGGGCGGGATGATATAGGGGCGCCCAGCAGTAATCAGGACAGGCGCTCGCTGCGGCCGGCCGTGGCCGGGCGTGATAGCGGGCACGGCTGTAACTATACCGTCAACCCCGCCCTTTCTTTGCTACTGCTGCAGCGCAAGCATGGTGGCTTGAGCAGAAACAGGGATTATGGAGGGGGGGGGGAGGGCTAACTGAAAATAGGCCCCTGGCTGGGGCGCCGAATTGGAATGACGTTATCAAATAGTTAACGTTATCAGCTATAGTTGACGTTATTAACTAGTTGACCAACTTAGCCAACAACAAGGCTTGACGCCAAAAGTTGCTGAGGTCAGATACTATAGTTGACGACAGCAACTAATGAGCGGCAACAAAAAGTTACTGTAGTTACAACTGTAGTTGACACCAACAACTAGTTGACGCCGACTTGAAGCCAAAAACTAGTGGCTAAAACGTGATTGCTCAATTTTGTTCAATCACCTCACTAGTAGATTAATAGAAATACGATTATTATGGTCATTAATCGAGTTGAAAACTGAAAGTGGGTCTATCTCCGAGGGGCCTAGGCCTGTACTCAAATAAAATTTGATTTTGCACAATGGTCACACTGAAGCTTATTGACCTACTGCCCTATTTTAAGTACTATGTTGATCTAGATGATTTGGCTACAAAGTACCTGACCAATAGCCAGTTACCATTGCAGCTGACGCCATCTTTCTCCTTCAATTTACCGACAAGCTTGCGCATGACCAATAATCAACATTTTCAATAAATAATTACCCTGTTATTGGACAAAAGTAACAAGAATTAGGTCAGGTTACATTAATACATCAATTCTATTGGCGTGCTGGCGACGTACAAGTTTGTCGATAGCCGCTGCCTATTTAGCATTTTCCAAAAAGGCGAGGAATCTACGCGTTATTACATGACCCTGCCGCGTCACGCCTAGACTTCCCCTCGCGCCGTGACGCCGTGACGCCGTGAAGCCGCGTGATTGGACGTCACGCACAGCACGAGATTACGATTAAACACGACAAAGCGCTATTGCAATCGTCTTTCTTGCTCACTTTGATTGGCCTTGAGCTGTTTTCCTAAGCGTTTAGCTGGCTGACCTAATTAAGCCAGGTCAACGGCCTGGCTTGAGTGGAAGCATTGAGACGCTGAGTCACTATATTACTATATATTACTAGCCTTGGAGTGGCTAATGAGATACTGAATAAACACGGTAGTCAGGCGCGTTGATCGACGCAATTTGTCGACTCCCAGTTGAAAAGGAAAGTTGAATTTTGCTGATTTTCTGCTACTTGGATTGTACGCATCATTTTGGATGCACGATTATCTGCTGGATGAACGATTCGAATTTCTGCATTTTCTAGCCTAACTCGTTCACAGATATTTATAGGCGATACGGTATTCTATTTATATCAAGAAAACTGCAAATTAGAAGAACTTGATATGTCAGAAGCTATCACATATCAAACGAACATTGCGGCGAATAAGGACAACGTAATGCCGTCGTTGATGACCGAAGCCAAATATAACGGAGACGAGATTAATTTTGCATTTACGCAATCTTCCGGAGTGGGACAGCAGAAGCCGAACGGGGAGAGTTCAGTTGTGAGCAGGAATGGGTTGCACGAGGATTCCCCGTGGAGTCGAGCGCCGAACGAGATCGGATCACCGTGGGGAGGTAGCAGGGAAGCGTTCCAAAGCGGCGACAGATTAAGCAGCATTTTTCAAATAGGCGCCGTGGAAGACTTACCCGTATTGAGCAAAGGAACCAACGGTTTGGTGTGGGGCTCCAACGAGATGCCGGAGAAGGCCAGTGAAAGCTGGGAAATGGGAAAGTCGGAATCACTGGATTTCACGAACAACGGTGGATTTGGTCCGATCATGAAACTTGACTGCTGGGGCGGCCTGATCAGCTTGGGGCATTCAAACGACGGCTGGCCAGTTACGGACAATGCCACGATATCCAATGCGAACAAATCCGCCTTGCAACGCGAAAGTCCGCTAATGAATGGCTGGGGTGAGGTCAAGGCGCCAGATCCTATTGGTCCGCAGCATCGCAGAAGTTCGTCGGTCTCTTCTGATTCGCCGAGAGCCGATTCGACTGGCATGGATGAGAAGCACTTTCGTTCCACCCAGAGCCTCCCCGAAGGATCCTCCTCCCAGCCGGCCGGCGATGGAAAGGACGAGAGAAGCCAGCTGGACGGAGCTGAGTTAGCCGCAGCGGCCCAGCTCAATCGCGATCTTCTCATCGCGAAGCTCGTCAATAGCAATGAGGGCTGGGGTCGCAAGCCGATCCGCCAGGACGTGCCCTGGGCGACCGCCGAGCTCGACAGACCCCCAGTGACCATTGCAACCCCCAATGTTGCCGCGGACGCAGCGAAGACAGCCCAGCAGCCGGCGATCAATGGAATGTTCTGGAACGATCCTCCGGCCAAGGAGCAGCCGTACTGGAACAAGGATCCCGGCGCAGGTGCCGGCGGTTCCGACTACACGGGGTACGACAGCATCGGGACCTGGGGGGAGCAGCAGGCCAGTCGGCCCCCACCCCCTTCGCAATGGCAGGTTCCTCCGCCATCGCTTGGTTCTCGCGGGGTGGGGTCGGATGCGATGGGAGGATTTCGCAATACCATCGGCGGCGTGGGGATAATCGGGGGCGGCGCAATGGTGAACGACGCGCTGGCTAAGGATCTGCTCGAGAGAGCGAGGATTTCAAACGCACCGGCGTCGCTCGACCTCAACGCTCTGGCGGCCATGAGGCCGCCGTGGAGTGTGCCGCCGTCTGCGACGCCGATACCCGGCGGATCCGGGGGGTCGATGTGGGGGGACGCGCAGCAGGGTCAGTTCCAACCGGGCGGGACGGCACAGGATTCGTTTGCGGAAAAGATCGGGCACTGGGATCCATCGGGGACCGGGGCGGACGCTGTGATTGGGCACTGGGGGCAGCCACCGCAGACACAGGCGAAGGTTGGGCAATGTTGTATTTCACGCTTATTTTATGTTTTTTAAATTTCATAACGTTTCAATGTTTATGATTTAGCCTGGTTTGCAATAATTATGGGGAACTTGCTTTCTTCTAGGATTCACGAGTAAGTGAGTAACTTTCATGACTTTATTTACATTTCTGCTATGCTATGAAGTAATATTATTGTTAGTACATCGATTATTTAAATATATACGTTTTTTTTGGACATATAGAAAAAAATTTTGTTTGTTAAAGACATGTTGTGAAATATATATGCATATATTTGTTTGGAGATTATTTTTTTTCCATTTTGGACATAGTCTCTGATTATGTTTGTAGATGGCTTCTACGACTGTTATGGAATTGTATGCTTATTTCTCTGCAAATTTCTAGGTTTGACAATTGATTGCAATGTCAAGATAAGGATGCTGGTGACTGAGCATTGACTGAAATGATTCTTGCTTAAGCTTTCAAAATGTTTGAAATTAAATATTGTAGTTGCGTGTTACTTTAAGGTTAATGGCCCTTTCGGTGGCCAGCCAAACGTCCAGCTGGCGCCTGGAAATATTCCAACTATCCAACAGCTCATGGAACTGGGTCTTGGGGTGAGTTTATTTTACTTTGTCAGATTGTAGAACTTGAATTTGTGTAAATTAAATTTGAGTATGATGTGAAGGTTTTGTAGGACTAGTGTATTGAATCAATATTGTGAAATGTACACTCAAATGAATTTGAATTGTTTATGATGTGTGATGTGATGTGTACTCAAGTATGCAGAGTGCGTCGTAAAAAAACAATCTCTTTACGAATTCACGAGAACTCGATCAAAATTTAACATTTTCGCCTCATATTTGCAATGCTTGAGCGGTCATAACATGGCACAAGTTCCCCAAATTTCAAGCGAAAATATGCCTGCGGTCAAAAGTTATAGAAGTTTGAAAAACGCTCAGTTCCTGAAGCGCTATTTGTAACCTAAAAGCCTCAAGCCACTCGAATGTGCGGTTGACTTCGTTTTTTGATTGTTTTACAAAAAGCTTTCGTAACTGTTCAACACCTGCATATATTTGCTTTTTGAGGCAAAAATTTGTCATTTTGGTCGAGTTATCGCGAATTTGCTAGGGGGTTGTTTTCTTTGACGCACTCTGTGCATTGATACTTGTGATTTGAGTGTACCATACCATTGTAATCTGTACTATTATGATTAACTTACAAAAAATACACAATGGAACGTTGATATACATTTCTTTACAAAAATATTAGTTATGAAGATGGTTTTTGTGAGATACTATTGAGTTATATTACCTGTATTTTTGTTTTCAGAGGGATGAAGCCTTGCTGCTTCAAAGAAATGCAGCTGGCAAAGTGAATGGTATGCTGTTTATTTTCTAGTTATAGTTTAGAAGATTTAAAATGATACTTATAAACGACTGTTTTAATTAAGAAACTGTAAGAAAATCACACAAACTGTGTTCTGTTGCTGCATTTGTTGATCGATTGAAGTTATGGATGTTTTGGATTTTGTACCAATAGATTTACTCATATCTTTTGAGTTTTGCTGTAGAGCTCTACAGTATACATGTCTCCTAATTAATCCTTATCCATTGAAATAATTTGTTAAAGTGTGCAATTTTTGCGTAGATCTGTTAGGAGGCAGTCGTGGCATGACCGAGCCTCAGAAGGGTCGCATGCTTCGTGGGGGCAGCGCCCAGCCCCACCTCCCCCCTCCGTTCAACTCCTTCAATGCGCCCAATCTCCCGCAGTTTCCTTCGTATCCTCCTGGCGGCGGCGCGTCTCGTCCGCCCAACGGCCAAATGAATCTTAGTGGTGGATCCTTTGCAAGCGGCGGCAACCTCCAGGGGCGTGGCGGCGCGTCGCTGTCAGTGCTGCAGCAGCTGATGCAGCAGGGGCTGCCGCCGCCGCTTGACGCGATGCCGCCCCTCGGCGGAGGGGGTGGCGGGGGGGTGGGTGCGAGCGTGCTGTACCTGCAGTCAGAGCTGCAGCCCTTGCTGCAGCGCCGCTCGCAGGTTCAGCAGAACGCGATGATGACCAAGCAGATGAAGCAGCAGCTGATGGACCCGCTGAATCAGCGCATTGCCGCCATCAAGCTCCAGCTCGACCACTGCCAGGCGCCGCCTCCATCGGATTACGGCGGCCACGTCGGGGGTGGATACGGCGGAATGGGCGTGTCGCCTGGGCGTTCCGGTAGAATGGATCAGTTTGGTGGCGGTGGAGCTGGGTTCAGACAGCAGATGCTCGGCGGCACGGGCAGCAAGCAGGATCAGATGATGAAGACGCTCACCGAGCTGAGTCTCCTCGGCGATGATGCGCTCACTGCGCAGATCATCGCGCAGCTCAAGGGATCAGACCTGGACGTGGGTGCCTTTCTGGGCGGCGCACACAATCACACTATGAAGTACGGCGAGGAGGCGGCCTCACAGGGTCTGTGGGGCGGCGGCCCGGCAGGGGATGGTAACGCAGGCCTATTGGCCAGATCGACGACGAGTGCCTTCGGCGTGCCACCGCCGCTTTCGTCGCCCACCGTCGCGACCGGCAGTTATCTCGGTGGCGATCCGTGGAACTGCCTGACGCCGTCGTTGGCCGTGGGTGGCGGGGGGTCGTCCAAGTTTGCGTGGCCGCCAACCGGGGCGATGGCGGGAGGGAGGGATGGGGGACGGGCTGACGGCGGGGGGGCCTCGGGACAGGGGTGGGGTTCGACTCCGGCGGGCGGGTCGGTGTGGGACGGTGCCGGGCAGATGGGCGTCGGATCTGGTGAGTATAGTTGCGGAGTATTTTGTCTCACCGATGCCGAGTATGTGCGTCCGAGTCGATGTAGATTTTGTTTCAGCAAATCAGATTTAGTTGCCCTACAGTATTTCATTCGCTACAAAATTTTATGTTTGTATCATTTTTAGCCTGAGACTTAACTCGCGCGTTATTACCCGGAATTAATCGATATTTTAATTATATATTATATATACGTAGCTCGAGAGACATAGCTTATTATAACGAATATTTGTGCAATATTTTATGATCTAGGCACACGCATATAATGATTGTTGGTTTCTTGTCTGACAGGACTTGGGGGTCAAGGAAGCGCTGCGCAGACCCAGTGGGTGTATCTAAAGAATCTTACTCCTCAAGTCAGTTTTCTGTTACAAATTTTGTGATCACTTCCGTTGCTGTTACTCTTGATAATTTGCTCAGCTTGTGCCGCTGCGCGTATTGTAGTTTTTGCGTTTAATTAGAACTCGACGTGGACTGCCAAGAAATGCATTTTTGATAACTTGAACCTGAAGCCAGATGGCATAATGCGGGTGCGGTTTGCTATCATGCTAAATTACAAAGGAGGCTATATAGGCATTATGTTTTCGGGTACGGTCTGAATTGTCGTAAAGGCAGTTTGACAAAATGAGACCGAATTGCCGAAACACTTTTCAGCTAGCGCTCTGTTTGATGCGTATTTGATGTCAAACCTTAGTCTTAAACCTGGCCATATATCTAACCTAAACCTAATCTAGCCCTAACCCTAACAGGGCCCCTGACTCCAATTTAATGATTGCGTTTCATGTGTAATGTATATACTGTGTTGTTGTTACATTTTACGAATCACACTCATAAATCCAATTTCGTCAAAATGGTCAAATTTTCTTGTTTTTATTTTGACAAATTCGCATGTATTTTTTGGTGAATTTGTTATTGTTAAACTGGCGTATTCGCATGGTGTGCAGATGGACGGCGCGATAGTGCAGAGCCTGTGCGAGCAGGCCGCGCCGCTCTCCATGCTCCTGTTCAATCAGGCGGTCGGCCAGGCCCTCGCGTGCTACTCGGGCCGCGACGAGGCCGCACGGGCCGAGCGGGCCATCACCTCGCTGTGCCGTTCCACGGGCCTGGCCGTAGGGGCCGAACTGACGACCAGCGACGCGGTGGTGCGTCTCGTCGACGGCGCTCAGAACAAGGCGCAGTGGACGCGCCTGGGGGCGGCCGGTGGGCTGGGATAGGGCCAGCATGTGGGACGAGGCTTGGGTCAGGCATGCAGGGCTTGGGTCAGGATTGTAGGGTTAGGGCCAGGCTTGCAGGACTTTGGTCAGGCATGCAGGACTTGGGTTGTTGAGTTGCAGCTGCAGGAAGGGCAACAGAGAATAAGGCGTAGAAACGGCGCCGGTCACTGCAGAGTGCCGCGCGCACGGAGATCTAATTTTAGAATGTGGCGGTTAGGTCTAAATTCATCGGCCAAGTTAGGCACTGCGAGTGAGATCTAGGCATGGAAGGGATGTCTTGAGAGGAAAAGGCTGCAGTTTGTCTGAATCTGTAGAATGCAGTCTATAGATCGACGAGGTTTCTTTGAGAGCATGTCTGATGATGATGATTGGCTTATTTATACTCACTGTTGATGAGAGATGCATAGTTTAAGTGATTTAGATGCACTGATGATGCTGCTGCTTAGTTTCTTGGACTGTACAATGTGTGCAACTTGAAGGCGTGGACGATCGTTTACGCGACGTGTAAGGATTATATGAAAATGCCAAAAATAATAGTCATTGCTGGCTCTCGTAATATGGTAATGTAATGTTTTGTATGTAAGAGTAAAGATATATATCTGTTTCTAGTTGCGTATTGTTTGTCCCGTGTGTCGTTCGTTGCAGGGTTCGTTCAGTGCTGTCCAGTTGGATCTGATATAGGCTATGAAAATTTTTTAAAGGGATTTTAGTAAATTTTAGTTCGTTTAGTCTTTGAAAAGCCATAGGATCATTCGTAACTTAAATTCTTTTATATATGCTGTTCTTTACTTTTGGATTCTTTCTGCAAAATTTTCTCTTGCTAGTGCGCTGGTATGAGGTATGAGCTATATAAATTCTAGAATTTCGTTACAATGGCCTCGGGTTCAGTTGATCGCTTGCGTTTTTGCGAATTTGTTCACGTTCTGAAAACCCGCAAGCGATCATCCCCTTAAAATTCTCCGACTTTTTCGCGCTTCATTTAATGAAGCGATGTTTGTTTTTGATTATCACTATCTGCATATACAGCATTTGAGCATAGCGTTGTTTGTGCGCGGCCGAATGAAACGCGAATTTGTCAAATGGTCGAACGCAAAGTAACCAGTTGCCTCGGACGCGTTTGTTCGGCGATACATTAGCGGCATTCATTTATAATGGTCCTCGCGTGATCTCATCGACTTCCCTAGGCGCGTAAATCTAGCAAACATTTATCCGGCTGCGATAATGCGCCAGCGCGGTTTGCGTGATGATTATCATTTTGAATTTGAGAAAGGCTTGCATAATAATAAATGTGTAATTAGTTGCGCCGTTGCGCCCGTAGTCGAAATGCTGTAAGAACTCTAACCAATGTTACATTAATTCCATTTGGTGTTGATGCTCGATTGAAATTGGGCACTAAGTGATTTGTATCGTGTCATCAGTTTGAAGTTTTGTTTTTTATGCGAGGGCGGTTGTGGTTATGTCAAATGAATAATTATATCAACTTTCACTCGTGCATGCCAATGTATTTGTAGCCTCCCTCAGTGACAAGAGCTGGGTACCAAGTAGGCATGCCACATTTGTATTGGCTGACTGTGCAATAAACGTAGTGTATAAGATGCTTTCTATCGCGATTGTGTAAGACTTTAAAGCAGTTCTCCGACATGAACTGTTAGTAGTTTTATTTGATGCTCAATACTGTAGGCAAGCTCTTCCAAGTACTGTATTGTATTGAAGAGAAATAGTAGTTAAACAGTGATGTATCAATTATTGCAATTAACATATACTAGTATCTTGCTTTATCTTTGATATCTTTAGTCCATTGCGTTATGATACTTGAAACTTGAAATGTTCATAAGTTACGTATTTACTTTATTGTCATCTCAAATTGTTTATTTTGAATTAACTGACCGAGAAATTTAAGGTAATTTTATTTGATAAGTAGAATGGACTCGTGGGCTGCATTTATTCACGCTTATGCAGATTTGTTTGCTATGCAAGCTATTCAGAATGAAATGTAAAATGAGAAAAAAAAATGCAATAAGCGAAAATTAATCTCTGTTACTAGTCTCCTTTCTCTCATGCCTTATGTATATGTGGTATTGTCGTTTGATGTCTCTGAGCTTAAATAATTTTATATGCCTTGAATTGTGCTGATGATTAGTATGATAATAGAGCTATTACGATGATCAATGTTCTTTCGGTTAAAGTTTGTGTTTGTCGCTGTTTTACAAGTGTGAGAAGTACGTTTGACGATACGCAGATCAAAGAAACGTAATGATATTTTGACTATCAGCCCGGCTGGTGTATTGTTGAGTCTGTTCAGTTCGATGCTACAGGTTCTTACTCAAAGTGTAGTCAGCCATTATTGGTTAGCTTTTCAACGGACATATATAATCGTAATTGTATATGCAATTGTGATATGACTGTTTGGAGCTTAACGTCTCAGCGTTTGTAGTTTGCGCCGATCGCTTATTTAAGTACGAGTATTGTTGTTCATGACATTTTAGGTCAAAATTTTAGTTGATATTTTGTGATTTAATGTCTGGTTTGCATTCCACTTAGTAGCCATATTAGGCCTGTTCGTCTTG
Source organism: Chamaedrilus cognettii (assembly GCA_034695025.1). Classification (NCBI taxonomy): domain Eukaryota; kingdom Metazoa; phylum Annelida; class Clitellata; order Enchytraeida; family Enchytraeidae; genus Chamaedrilus; species Chamaedrilus cognettii. The sequence continues at coordinate 4,973 of JAQIWG010002076.1, read as the reverse complement.
TTTTGAATGAGGTCAAGCTCGTAACGATTGATGCGCTTGTTGTAGTCGTATTGGAATCAGGCAGATGATGTATGCAATACGGTGATTGAGCTTGGGTTCTTAGTTTAACTGCGAATCGGATAAAGCATTAACTGTTTGTGGTGCTATTTGATTTTGTTAAACGTGTGGTTTCGTGAAAAATTAAATTTAGATTTTACTCAATATTTCGGTGCGGTCAGTTTGGATAAATGTGCAGAGATTGATCGATTGGACCCGTTTCAAAGAAATAAGAATAAAAAGAATAAAAATGTGACACCCATTCTATCGCTATGAGACAGTTTCTGGGTGCGTGACACTCACGCAGTCCCCGGGCGAGTCGTAAAAGACGACTAAAGAAGGGGGAGCGGTTCTGTGCGGGCTTCCTTGCACAGAACCGGACCGTGTATAGCCCTTGTGTGCTACGTGCAAAGTACTATAATCATAAATACAATCTAAATAAGTACTAAACACTTGCGTGCTGAAATACAAAAAAAACCAAAATAGACTCATGCAGTCAGTAAGTGAGAAGATCTTTTGTAAAAATGCTAGTACGTATCAATATTCAAATCAAGAGTTAAATGTTGCTAAATTGGTGTTATCCAGGTATTTTGAACCATCTCAGTTTTCTATATCGCCGTAAGCAATATGTTGTCATGTGATGAAGATGAAGATGCAGTCATAAATTTATGGTATTTGTAAGTGTAATGTACAAGACGGTTCCTTTTGCGTTTTTCTTGATTTCCAGCATATCTTGAAAATTGGTGACATCCTAGTGGCTAAATCCCAACGTCAATTCGTACTTGTGGATGCAGAAATTGAGATTACTTGTAGTCTAGCTCTGCTCTGTTTATTTGATATGTCGTCCAATTTAGTTTGGTAGATTATTTAAAACATCATGTTAGAGTTTTCCCTTGTCAGTCAAAGTTCCAGAACCACAGCTAGTAAGCCTATTTTTGTACGTTTATGTTTTTCATAGTGTTTATTTAGCGCCATGTGTTGCATGGCATTTCATTCGACTGATTCATGCTCATGTTGATAATGTCAATTTTGGTTCTGTTAGTATGGACTTTGTACTTTGAACTTTCGGGTCAAAAATGTGCGGCTGTATTACAATTTGATAATAATTATGCGCTTTTGTAAATCTGGTAATTATGCGGTTTTAATTAAGTTTAGTGCGTAGCAATTTAGTTTTTAAGCCCAAACAGGATATATAGCTTGGAGTTGGCTTTTTCTGCCTTTGTAAACGAAATATAATGACCTATATTAAAGCGTTGCGGATTTGACGTCGTTGACAATTTGCTAATTCGATTAATTATCACTCCGATGATTTATAATTGATTGACAATTATCTGCGAATGCCAGACATTCATGAACTTGGGCTTCTGAAGTTACTAGATTACAGCCATATAACTAGATGCAGCTGTAGAATTATAAGAAGTCTGCGCTTTAGTTGTTATCGTTACGATCTAGATGAATAGAAGTTGCAGTTATGAAACAATATGCGGTTATCCCGATGGTTATTGCTATGGTTGATTAAACTTCATAAGACAGCCAAATAGCTTTTTATTTGTTACGTTATATTTATTGGCTGTTGCGCTCTATTGCGCGCGCTTTTCTGAGAGCATTATTTTAGTTTCCCGTTCGTTCATTGAACACGATCGCAAACGCCGTGCTTGTTACGAGCTTACGGTCTGCTTTCTCATTTCGGTTAAAATGTTTTTGAGATAAAAAAAAAACAATTTCTGTGGTATTAGTTTGAGAGTTGTACGGTAAGTTTTGAAGGTCCTTAATGTGTACATTGTCAAAGGCCTTGCTGATGTAGTGCATTGAGAGTAGATTTGGTCGGAAATTTAAGTGAAATGGATGCCAGTTACACCTTTTGAATTTACAGATAGAGTTATTGGTCATATGCGTTGCTCCGTAGTTAATATACTTCGCTTGAGTCGGTTGAAATGATTATATAAAAGTTTATCGCATGAAGAGGACTGGTAGTCATGAATCAGATAAAGTATCGGCGGCAGAAAGACTATGCTTTTGTCGAGCGAGCAATGACCGCTTCAAATTATTGAAGTAATACATGATCCGGTATGTACTTACAATGTAGAAGTAGTTTGTTTTGTTGTCAAATGACATTGTCACCAGTTCAGCAAGTCACTTTCATATCGGGCGTTGTTGCTTTAATTTCGCTGTTTCCTTTTGTACATTTTATAATTGGATTAATCGTAGATGAATCGTTCAAATATTGATTCTCCTGTTGAGAATTAGGACATGTGTGTGTCGCAGGCAGGGCCTGATCTGGGTCTTGAAAAAAATTAGCCAAAAGACTTTCTTTTACACCAGGCCATACTTTTTTTTTTGCCAAATTTGTTACACATTTGTTCCCTTTGGGTGCACTGGAATATGCCATATTTATCGTTCTGTTCATCACCATGGAGCTAGTAATTGAGCTTCTAAGAACAAAGGATGAATAAAGAGTTGGCTTTTACTTAATTGACAAAAAATTTGCCAGTTTTGCAATTTTGGTGACTGGCAGATCAAGCCCTGGTTGCAGGTTTGTTACTGAATTGATTGTAGATCAGACTGTTCTCTGATCACGGTACTGTCAAACCATGATAGCAACAGGTATTAGTCATAGATTGTTTCGCAGCTCAAATATATTTAATATTGTTGATATTTTTGGCCAACATTCTTTGCTGAATTGATCTAGTTAATGTGTTAGGTCAACATACGTCACGCACAAAAAACTAACGAAACGTTGGTTTTTTTGCGCGTGACGTATGTTGAATTTTGTGAGAAAAAAATCTGTTGCGTCTGTACTCGGAGAAATATTGTTAAGAATTGGAAATGATGAGACCTTATGTATCATTTATGCGGATGGCAACAGATTCGTCGCAACATAATCTATTCACGCTTTTGGCGCTGGGGCAGACTTTGTGTACCGGTTAAAAAATGTTAATGTATTGATTTCAGAGTTATCTTTTGTGCTTTGAGTAATAAATCGATTTTTGCGACGGTACTCAACCTAGGCTGCATCTGTATTTTATTCTAGAGAACTCTCTGAGCAATATGCATATTTCGTTTTTTGCTCGTGTTTCACTTCAAGAGTCGTTAAACTGAGCGTGTTTGTATGTTAGACACAGATTACATTGTGATAATTTGTACGAATTTCTTTCTTTTTCTGACCTATTTTGTATAAGACAAATTCCTACAGTCTGTGGACAGGCTGTTGCGGTTGTATGAACGCATTGATTATATTAAGGAACATTTGTTTGTAAACCTTACGAACGCAACTAAGCAATTAAAGATTTAACTGAAACTGCCTTGCAACTTCCACAACATTTCAAAAATCTGATTTCGTGGGTCATTTTGTTTTTTCAAACTATATAATGAAGATAGTTGGACATTGTAAACTGACAAGATTAGTTGGGATTTAAACTATTACCTCTCCTTGTATGCCTCCTCTTTTCCATTTGTGAACAATAGTCACACTGACTCGTTAATTCATAGCGAAGTTATTTAGATGGTTCAATTAAATCAACTGATCAGTGTATTCATGTTCCTACGTTGGGCGATGCATTGTACACGATTAGTATGCCCATTGTAATACGTAAAGGATCTTTTGTGCAAATAGTGAGATATCTACATAATATGCGAAATGAATTCAGCGACGAGTTAAAGCTAGCAGAGTATGTTTAGTTAAACGAAATATTTTCAAGAGACTTAACGGCATTGGTCCAAGTGGATATTAAGAGTTGTGCCTCAATCCTTTGTGCTTTTTTGATCTATATGTGAGATCTGCACCAGTATTCAATCTGTTTTGAACAACATATCAAAGGAATATAATGATTGCTACTGAGCGACTAGCTCGTCGATCAAACTTGCACCAACGCTAGCTTGCATCAAAGCAAAGCTTTTGTGAGTAGCCTACTTTGAGTTTTGTTGACGTCAGTACTGTATTTGGAAATAAAAAACTTATTTCTTTAAATTTGACAATTTTTCGTATACTGCCTTTTTATATGCCGTCTGTAGATTAGAGGGTCTGTGGAAGTGAATCGCCTACTGTTATACCGTATTAATGATTGCATCATGTTTAGTAGAACTACGCTCAGAGTGTTCTAATTTTGTTTCCCATATACGACACAATTCCAAGTAGAAGTGTAATTCTCTTGTACACGCTTTTAATTTATACTTGACTGGCTTCACTAAGTTATTCGACAATCCTAGTACGCAAGATCTCAGCGTTGAAATAATTTTCAGATGCGATCTGGTTTCTCAACAAACCGGTTTCCTCCAGTTAGTCGGAATATTCTTTTAGGTGCTTTGCTCTCCATGTTCTTTCACTTAATTTGCACACAGGGTGCTTAATTAAGTCTCTATGTTCTTTCACCTTGTTGCACAAGTCGTATGATTATTTGGCTACAAGTCACATACCTTGTAACTTGTAAGCTCGTATTTTCATTGATGCAAGATATTGTGCGCGCGCATTGCATTATATTACGTATGTGTGTCTGTCTAAACTGTGGCGCTCAAGTATATTAAAATGTGTGTTAATTTCATTTTTGTAGTACGCTCATTGTATGCAAATTGTAGCTGCTAAGGTAACTGAACTGACGAGTATAACAGCTAAATCATTGACTTGCCGTTTTTCTCTTTCGAATGATTCATGAGTAGGTTTTGCGTCAATTAGACGCTAATTTAAATGTAATGATTATTATTGCCTATGTATACAATGGAAGTAACAATGTATGAATGTGATTTCACATCTTGCGTTTTTGTTTTTCATAGTAAATTTGTTAAATTCATAAAGATGCTGGGCCCAAGGGATGCTTACATGTATGAGACGCCTGACATAAATTAATAAAGTAATAATAATAATACAATAATAATAATACAATAATAATAATACAATAATAATAATACAATAATAATAATACAATAATAATAATACAATAATA
>JAQIWG010002075.1:0-21674 GCA_034695025.1 Chamaedrilus cognettii | reverse complement strand
ACCCCCACTTCAAATCGAAGTCTAGCAACCGGCCTTTAAGCCCGCTTGTCACAGAGATGGCGACGCCACTGTGCGCTAAACAACGCGTGGCTCAACGTGACTTCTAAAACGAAGAACAGCCTAACGATGCTAGTTTTATATTCGTCCAAACCGACCTGCTGCTGCGTTGTTTCGATTCCCCCGCTGGTCACGTGCCTCGATCGAGACACGTAAACTTCGTAAAGCACCGCTGGTTCAATAATGCAACATAATTGCCGAGCACGATCAAGTGTACGCCTAACGTTTCGCGGCAATCGAGGCATGCGCGCCGATTCCCGGGGGGCGTTGAGGGACCCCACACTGCTTTGCGACCATTGAAATCTAGCTTTAAGTTAATAATTTATTAGAGCTTGTCATGTAAGCGACAAACAGCGTCCCTCTCAACATTTTTACTTCTTCATTTTGACCCCCCCCCCCGCCCCCCGAATTTATTCGGCCCCGGATGTTGCAGGACAGCGCACGTCTCTGCAACACGTCTGCACAGGTCCCAGTGATATTTTCGTGCACATGAATAAGAACTAGAACCATATTCATGCGATAGGCGAATCATGCACAAGTCGATGCCCAGTGTGCAATTTAGCCAGGGTCGTGTGACGTGTGACTCGTGTCCATAGGCCATGTCGTATACTCGTATCATGATAGGCTAGCATGGCCTACGTGGACTATTGAATAGCGGGCGCGCCACTATTCAAGTATGAATGACAACACGTATAGGATAATCTCATATATTCTCCACCTGGTGATTTAAAATAAAATACAAATAATTGAAGCTCAGATGCAAATTTTCACTATGGCACTTTACCTGACGTTGTGATTTTGCATCTCGACAATTAGGCTACTACAATCGTCATGGTAGGCTACATGTAGGCCTAATATGATGTACATGTCATATAATCGATAGAATTAGAAAATTAAGTTACAATTATTGTAAATCTCAGCGCTTTCAGTTGGTCTTCTGTGCACGACCAAGAAGCAGGCTGTTGACCATGACTGCATATTGCATAGAAATGCATTCTGCATGGAGCATATCTGGCTTAGGCTCAGCCCAGTATAATATAGAGGCTCGGAACTGGGTCCCAACGGAGCCATACAGCGTGCTCGGCTCCAGCAGTGAGTGAATCGGGCACTGACTCAAGGGTCGAGACGTCGGCTGCCGACCAGGAATTATTGCAACGAGCCTCAATGCGGGGCGGCGCACGAATTACATGTCGACTTTATATTATTGCATCGCAGGCTGCGAACAGTGGCGGATTTAGAGACGGGGCGGGTTGATTCAGAAAATAATGTCAATGAGGGAGGCATGGCTCTCCGCCTAGAAAATGCCTGGATAGACAGCACGACTTAAGATCCTTAATAACGACGTAATAGTTGACTTAAAGTCCTAATTAATGTCTCAGATATTCCTTTGGCCTTCACGCATGTTCTGCAATGCCATCATGCCATGCTGGCATTGCCGTAATGATATGCCGATGTCCAATGGTCGCCATTGGTCTACAATCGTGCATGTGGTCTGGCGTTGTCAGGTAATTTTGTCGCGGGTATCGACGCGGGCTGTAGCCTCAACACAGAGAATAGAGCCCGGGAGACAATGCTGCAGGCGTGCAGCGGAGACAAGGCGACGCGCATCGCCGATTCGTTGTCTGTTGTCTACGCAGCAACCGCGCGCGCTCAGCAACAGAGTGTTATTCTATACAGGGCTAGGCTAGGGACAGTGTTGGTTACTGTTGCGTATCAGCGTGACGCCGCAGGGTCGCGAACGGTCGCGTGCTGCTATAATTATACACAGTCGGTGTTTTTCGCTCTGCGGGCGCTGCCAGGAGGCCATTCTATCTACAGACGCTTCGAACATCGAACTCGTGGATCTATAGGCCTGGTTACGGCTAAACTGGTTCGATTGGGCCAATAGATCTATACAGCATTACTTACAGCAGCCTATGCTTATTGGCGGTTTACAAAGTTGTACGTTCCTTCGACGGTAAGCTTCCACTACAATTTAAAAGCATGCGGCGCATAGGCCCGATGTAGTCGTCCATCCATGGCACCTTCAACACGCACGATAACAATTCGGTGTCACTGGCATCTTATCTTATCGATATCATCGACGCTTAACAATTCTTTTAAGTTGTTGTAATATTTGAAACAGGACTGGCCCATAGGAAACATCAGATTGCGAGCTTCAGCAGTTTTAAGCAGTATTTGCAACACTTTGCAACACAGTGTGATTTAAATTTGAGGAAGTCCAAATTTGTGTCTTGTAGGCCTACGCGTCGCTAACACCAGGAAGTTATATCCAAATTTATGTTTTCCATGCTTTTTAGCATTAGTATTACGGTCAACATCTACAGCGGGTCCCTTCGACTAGCTTCATAGCCTGTAGCTTTATTATCACAGTAACTTCTGCATTACACAATCGATAAGACACAGGTAGTTTGATCAGTCGATGTGCAGATGGTTGAGATGGGTTTCTTAGGCCCACACCCATCAGTGAGAATTAACTACGAGTGAGCGTAATTTTCGGATTGTCTGAGTAGAAAGAGACTTTGTCAAACTCTTATGCTTAGCGTTACATGTACATTGTGTAGCCGACGTTACTTTTCTTAGAAGATAATCTAATCCTATCACCTAATAAGATAATCTACTCCTATCATCTAATAAGATAATCTAATCCTATCATCTAATAAGATAATCTAATCCTATCATCTAATAAGATAATCTAATGAGTGAGCTCCCTGGCAGCTACAGCTCGTAATGGTGGGTAGGGGTTTAGATCCGCTTCAACTAATGGATATGTTTTTAAAAATTGTTGTCGCTGTTGCAGCCACGATGGTTTCTTCCACCACTGCTCACACGTTCCCCGCAGTCCAATCCGCTGCAGCCACCGCGCCCACAGTCACATCAGCGTTCACCACAGCGCTGAACTCCAGCACACATCATCATCTCACTACTTCACTCAACGCACAACCCAACACATCAAACGACCAATATTCATCTTGGAACACAACGCACCTTCACCGCATCGATTCCACCGCAACAGCGCATCACACCTCGCAGGGATCGCGTCACTTTCACACCTATCACGACCCACCTCCTACGGCGCTCTACGACCCGGCGGTCGGGGTTCGAACCTGCGTCATCCTGTCCTCGTTCCTGCTCGTAACTCTCCTCTACGTCATATACAGGTAGGCCCGAACTAATGCGGATTTGCATCGCAATTTGAGAACCAAGTTGCGTCAAATTTTGCGAATCAAACCAATTTTGATCCGCATCGTTTGCGATTTTTTTTTTAATCAAGGTTCAAAAAATCGACGAGTGGAATTGATTTGACGTTCAGTTCAAGTGCGGCTCTATCAGTAACCAATCGACATACCCAACGTACCAAACGGCGTTAGCCGCGCTACCATAATATTAACAATGCGCCAATAATAATGGCTAAAAGGCACCAACCCCGTCTGACCTGGTTTTGAGATAAATGGATTTTAACGTTTAAAAGTTACGCGTTAAATCATAAACTTATTTTCATTTCCTATGAGCTTTTAAATCGCGCGAGTAGTTTAATTGCGAATGCGTTTTAATAGAATTGATGTATGCAGTGCATGAAATTTGAGTTTGGTACTGTAAATGACAACAGTCCACGAATTTGCTTTCAATGTAAATGTATGGAATGGTTCTATTTAGCGAAACTACTCTGTCACGTGTTGGTTCCCTTCAGCGAAACACTACAGCGCTGATATTAACTTATACAGCTGGTTCCTTTTAGAAAAACAGTAAATGGTCGTATTGGCACGTGTGGGTTGATCCCTTTGCAGTTTATCTGTAACGGTGATCTGTGTAAGTTAGATCCTTTTAGCAAAGCATGGAACATGCAGTCAGGCATCGTATTCCATAATAGTGCATGATCGCGAAAGTAGAGGGTTGGACCCTTTTAGCATAACACCGTTCTTGACTTATTAGTCAAAACATCACCGTAATTTGACTAACATTTAGTCACATTACGGATCCAAATAAGTATAATGACACGTCAGGTATGTGTTATTACATGTACCTGGACGATTTTAAGACGATCTAAAAACTGCTAATCAAATTAGTGAAATCGCTAATCAACATAGAGTTTGATTAGCAAAAACTGCTAGTCCATTTTCTGAGCTTAAATTCAGGCGTGTCTCGACTGCAGGTCCAAGGAGCGCGTGAGGATCAGGGTCTGTCGACGACTGGACAGGTTCCAGCTGAGGGTCTGCTCGCAGTGTCTCGAGCAGGGGGAGGAGGAGGACGAGGAGTGGAGGGAGTTCGTGACGGACAAGAAGCAGGGGCTGTTCGACCGCGCGGCCGACGTCTACTGACCACGAAACTGCCCCAATATACCTATATCTTGTGACATGAAATGCCAGCCTTCTAGACGGACAGCTATATAGGCCTACGAATTGAAACCGGGCCGAAGCCGAGTTATTTTGTTATTTTGAGCTCAGTTGTTTTGTGCATTATTTAGTACGTAGGCAGCAACATTTATTAAGCAGCCAATAGTCTGTAATATGCACAATAAACAAGAACTGTTTCCGATAAATGCGAGGAAGCTACCACGTGTATTAAATCATGGTACATGCAAGTTGACGTAACTGACATTAATCAACGTTAAACCGTCAATCAATCTATCTAAGGTTTATTCTGTCATCTGCATTGCAATTAAAATGTCAAAGCAGTGACAGTCATATTGCACAACAAAAGAAAAGGATGAAAAGATCTTAGGGCATCGAAAATAGTCTCGCTCTAAAACAAGAATATCACACTATTTGACTAAATTGAGGTGACCAGAAACAATAATAGTAATATGCAGTAACATATTAGTGCAAACTGCTTACGAATAATCGTTATACGTGAAACTTTACTCTCCATTCTCATCTATACCTAACTCAAATTGGAACTAGTTTCAGTATAAAAAATATGAGACTACATGTACAGCGGCAGTACTATCAGAGTGTAATTTATAAAATACATCTACGCTCCAAATTTTGTCTATAAGCTAATGCATTCAAATGACGACAATGTACAGTACAAGCCTAACTTACAGATTGCAAAAGCATTTGCACAATGCACACGTGCTCTAACTTCTCCAATAAACAATAGTATTATCAATACTCCACTATTCTGGACTCTATAAAAATAATTGTGGTTATTCACCTGCGATCGATAAACAAATCATGAACAAAAAACTAGTGCAATCATTTGGTATGATAGTAGCAAAATATTTCGGCGTTAAAACATGGCAAGATATTGCAGTGTATTGCATTGAACTAAATATCATAATGTCATATCAGATTACATCACATAACGATGTTTCAAGGATGTCAAATAGAAATAGAAATATATAATACTGATTTTATTGACAACAATTAAACTATAAAGTATAAACTATAAAAATACTTATTAAACCAACCTCATAATACAAGTTACAGTGACTTCAAGATGCATTATATTTCTATAATACGAAATATGGTTATCACATATGATTGCATATAGTTAACAATGCCAAAAGACCCCACACTGCATTACTGTCAAGTATATATGAAATAATAATCAAGCATCAACAGAGATATCCACTAATTGAATTTAAGCTAGGAAAGATTATTTGCATTGATTATTATTAGTTTGAATGACATATTCAGAGTAGTAAAAAGTCAGTGAAAATAATTTGCCCTAGGCCAATGAAATTATGAATATTTTGAAGTAGTAACAGAGCAGGTCAAACAAGCAGCAGGCCTTTCATCAGTTTTGATCTTAGAACGAGGAAGCCATCACAATTGAATAGAAGTCCGGATGGCAACGGCATCAAGATAAAAATATTACACTGCAGAATAGCATGACTAAATACCTGAAATTTATTACAAAACTCTGGTCAAAATCAATGATAGATATTAGCGACACAAAATTTCTCGCTGCACCGTCAAACAAAAATCTCTCACTACAAAGTCAACAAAAAATCTCTCACTACAAAGTCAACAAAAAATCTCTCACTACAAAGTCAACAAAAAATCTCTCATTACACAGCCCCAAAAAAAATCTTGTACTAATAATAAATCTCACTGACTATCAACGAATAAAGCAGCGTGAAAGGAAAACAATTGCGTGCAAGCATACTAGAGCAATACAAATAAATAGCACAATTCTACTATAAATACTCCGTTAAAAATTCTTCAAGCGATGTAAATATGGCAAGTTGGTGCGGTAACAGACATACAATTCAACTACACGAAAAGAAATTGAAAACAGATTTGAACATGTGTATCGGCCATAAAGATAGTCAGTGAATACTGTAAAACGTGAAATTTTGGTGCAGGTTATTCTGGCGTCTTGCCTAGAGCTTAGAAATTTCACTGCACTTAATTTTCGTGGCTTTCAGGGTTGTCCATTATATATACATGTAGCTTCTGCTAATCTAATAATCTATAATAACCACTTTCGTGCATGTAGTTTTCACGAGTTTTGCCGATTCGCAAAATTTGACAAAATGACATGCACGTGAAAATTTCATGTTTTGCACTGTATTGGTGAATATTGACTACAGATTTTAAGTGTCAAGCTAGTAATTCTGTGTAGGGACCAAGCCAACAGCTTTGATGATAGAGAGCCTTGCTAGGCTTGTCCAGCGAGAGACATGGCACTGACCCTCTTGAGGGGGTTGTTGGTGGGGTGATACCCTCCCCCCAGGGTCACGTTGAAAGTACCCCTGAGCACTGAGTCCTGAATCAGTGGCGACAACTGCAAACACAAACATTTAAAATTGCTTACTTTATAAATCAGATAGACTCAAAAATCGACTACTTTCTATAGACTAAGATTCTGCGATTAAAAAATTGGAAAATTTTCAAAGAAAAATGGAGTAAATTTATTTTTTGATCGCATCACATGGCATTGTTAGTTTTTTTTTCTTTAATCATTTAATATATCCTACCGTGTTTATATATTATTAGACATGTCAAAGCAGTAATAAAATTGACAGTTAAACACAAAAACACAAATAAAACACACAAAAATTTCATTAAATAGTCACCAATTTTCTAATCTTAATGAAGAACACAAAGTCAAACCGCAAATTTTAAAAACCATAGTATTGAATATGAACTCCAAATATAATTAAGATAGCCTACCAGTTTTAAAATATGTATTGTGCAAGAAGCGCGCACCTCGTAAGCGTTAGGAGCGGGGATGGCATCGGTGTTGTCTTCTCTAAACCTTCTATCCCTGGAGGTCATCTTGTTCCCGATCTTGCACCCCGGCTGCTTCGGGTCATACAGGCCCGGGCCTGGAGCACACAGAAGCAATCAAATAGCACCAATCTACGCGGCAACGCCTTTTGTAAATGCACACTCTCAACTAAAATCAACCGCAGACGAAAACTCATTACAGTGAGCAGGGGAAAGGGTGGCTTACGTGCAAGCATACCCTCGCTTGAAATAAGTAATTAATAAGTAATTTACAACTGTACATTTCAAAAGGATCTTTTGACCAATTTGAATCTATATTTCCGATAGCCGTAATGTTAAGGTATTTATGTTATTAGATATATTTAACATTTACTAAAATGTGGAACATATCATTTTTTCTATAAATAGAAGCACAAAAAATAGGCTAAACATGCTAGATTTTGTACAACCGTATCAACATAGTAAGTACTGCATATGTGCTACCACAAGCACCTGGCGCCCTAGTGTCGCCTCTAGTAAAAGACTATTACAGGCTCGTTCAGTGCATCGAGCCAAGCAAAGAACTGCTTCCCCTTTAAAATTGCCTTTAACGACATGTCCATAACGCACGCCTAATTCCCTGGTTTGCAGGGGGTGCCCTGGGGTGAGTGAGTACTTGAGGCCTGGAGTGAATACTTGTGGCCCTGGGGCCTGGAGTGAGTACCTGGGGCCCTGGGGCCTGAAATGAGTACCTGGGGCTCTGGGATCTGGCTCGGCCACTGGTTGGTCGCGCGGCAGGGAGAAGCGACAGGTGGAGGCGAGGAAGGACTCGTGGCTGCGGCGCGCCTGCTCCGAGCGGGGGGGGCGCGGGGGGACGCGGTCCTGGGTCCGGTGGAACGATTCGATGACGTCGTAGGACCCGGGGGGAGGGTTCTCCTAAATACACGATAATGGAGTACTGAGAAACAAGAATGTCCTAGGGTCGATTACAACCGTTTGTGTCGTATCAGACGTTTCAGCTTTAAAATGACTTAATAACATTTTCATTGGGATGGATTCATTACTGAAGCACGCTTGCTCCAGCAAACACACAGTGACTTCACATGTTAGTTACTCATAAACATTTGCGCTATAAACTACAGCACAAGCTTAATTCACTGTAACCATACTCGACATAATTATGAAATATGCACTAGTAAAGCAGAACGCTTAATCCACTGCAAACACAACTTAAAAAAAAAAAACTCCCAAAGATACCATAATCAAGGCTCAAAGAACAGCTGTCATAGAGGCGCTTCATGAATTAACAACGAAAGAGAAACCAGCATCTTTAAAATATCGAGGAATGTACAGCGCCCTAGAAATAACCTCGGTCATGATAGCACGATCAAAAGGAAACATAGAGAAGTAAAGAAGCATGACAAACACCCAAAGAACAACAAGAAAACATTAAACATAGAGACACTAATATTCTAAGAGAAGAGAAGGCCAAATATCAAAGAGTTGGGGCACTAGAAGTAGGCCAGAAAAAAAACCAATACAAAAAACCCCATCGCCTGAGTTGACCTTCTCGAGCGCGGACGCGATGCCGCGTACGGTCTGTGTGGCAAAGCTCGACGACAGTGGAATGGTTTTGACGCGGGTCGGCACCAAGGGGACCGTGTAGTGGGCGGGGCCGGGTAGGTCGGGGGCCTCCTTGTGCGCGAGGCTCGTCCTGCGCTCAGCCGTGCTGTTGAACGCGCCGTGCACACGCTCCGCGCAGCGCAGTGTGCGCCAGCCAGCACAACCGGGCTGGCGCACGCGGTACGCGTTTGGACCTGCGCGCGGGGAGAATAATGGATTGGAGTTTAGGGCCTAAGGAACGTAAGGACAAAGACTGTTACAGTACAAGGCCGTGACAGCCTGGTCTGCGCACACATCCTGGGACCTGCGCGCGAGAGGGAATAACCATGTAACATAACGTTGTATGAAAGCAAGGATGGATCCAGAATTCGTTGGTGGAAAGGGGATGAATGTCGATTACTTTGTTCTGTTGCTCAATGATACAAGACTGTTATTTTGAAACGCTGAGGGATACACAATGATTGCACAGTTCTCAGTCCCTTACTTCCATATTCGTCTTTAATTCAGCAATATTTCTTCAAATATTTAAAATACTTTGCTGTTTAAAGCGATATTCGACTGTGGGTAATGAAGTGAATGAAAGTTGATCACAATACGCTCGGATGAAATGTTTTATCTTTAAATGCAATAAATTACAGACATAAATAAATAAAACTGCATTAAAAGTCAAAATCAATGCAAACCACAAAGTGCACAAAAGTCTGCAAACACCACTTCAATCCACGTCACATGCACATATGACTTGGATGATACGCTCACCCGGAAAGTCGTCCATGTGTCCTTCAGTGAAGCGCGGCGCCGTTTGTCCAAAGGGCGTACGACGCATGCTCGTCACCTTGCGCTGAAGCGAGTCGGCACAGCCGCGCGGGTCCTCGTAGCTGCCCGGCCCCGGGCCCGGCGACTTGTGCGCCGTGAACCTCTGACAAATAACGGCAATGAACGGTGACCCGTTTTGCTTTGTTTGTGTGTAGCTTTATTTCGTCAAGAGGATAGCACAAATAACTAAACATAAATAAAGGTGCGCAAAATATATTACAACTGTGTAAATTATGGCAAGATCATTTTGCAATAGAAACAAGAGGCTAGGAGGTCATGATGCTAAATATTAGATTCAAAGCCAAACCGTTCACGAATTACATCTTGATATCAAAGTTTCAAATAACAATCATTACACTCCGATAGAGTTTCATATCACAAAAATAACTACTGCATTATCTCTGGCAATTTTTTGTATTTCTTGTTCAGTTTATTTTTGTTTATCGACACTGCAGCACACTAAGGCCATTATAGTGACAAAAAATATATAAAATTTAGAACTATTCAAGAAATAATTGGTTGATACCTTGGACTGGACGAGGAAAGGAGCTTGGTCAAACAGTTCCCCATCACAGTTGTACTTGTGACTGCACGCCTCGTCAAAGTCGCGAACTATGCGGTAGGTTCCGGGCCCCGGTACACCCTGCGTCACAGATTGCATTAACGTCTTTAAGTTTCAAGGTGTTGATATAAAACAACTATTAGTAAAATTTGTGTTTAAAAATATTTTATAAAAATACTAAGCAGCACTTTGTAATAATAATATCGCAGTGAATTTATGTATATCAAATATATATTGGACATGCGAGCCTAGGCTGCAGCAGATCTAGAAAGAAGGGCTCCAATAGAACCAGCAACCCCCATCTTCTAATTTGTCCCTTTCATTTATATGTTCATGAAAATGATAAATTATATGATTTTCACCAGCGTTTACAAATCTATGAGCTTACTTACATTCCAGTACATTCACAAACAACCCAACACCCATCAACACCCATCAAAACCTGAAACCATGCATAAGAATCACGAATACTCTGACTGCTTCTCGACCTGCTTGTTAATCTGCTTCTCCCGCTCGGCGTAGTAGTCCGCCAGCTTGTCGCCGGAGGTCGGCACGTGTGGCAGGACGGGCGGGGGCTCGGGGTACGGCTCGTAGTCCCCCGGGGCAGGGCCCGGCTTGGGCTCAAACAGGTTGCGCTTGGCCTTCATGCTGCCCCAGTGGATGCCCTTGTAGAGGCGCGTGGGGGGCGCCTCTTCCTGGGAGGGGGGGGGCCGGAGAGAAGGGGGACAACAATCCAATTAATTACCTCTTAGGGCGAACTAATACCCCAATTGGTTTTGTTGCATTATAGTTTAAAAAAATAACAAAAAAGGCTTAAAAATAGCGCCATGCCAGACAAACTCGTCGAGGCTCACAGCGTGTCAAGGAGAAGGCTGAAGTGGATGGTTTGCTGAGCAAAGTTGCGGTCGTAAAGTCGCATAGTCGCAAAGTGCATTTTAACTAAAATATCCGACTAGGCGTTAATCATGCCCCAAAAGTTGTCCACTTATGGCAAAACAGGTTTCAATCTCTACTTATTATTAGGAAGCACATCGTCTAAAATTGTATAGAGATCAGCAAGAGTTGGCAAAGATCGACGTTCAGCAGAAACATCCTTTTATGATCATAAACAGCATCAGCGGCTTATCAAATTTTAAGAAATGCTTCAACATGCCTGCGAGCTTCGGCGCTAATTTAGTGAATATCTGAAGAAGCCTTAGATCTGAATGGCACACAAAACGTTGATTAATTTGAGCTCGAGTGGTGAGAGGGCAGCATAATATAGCTCGGTCAACAGTCCATATATGCAACAACTACGTTCCATGCATTCATGTACAAAAGTATGTTGTAGCAAAATGCTGTAGGTTGAAAAACTTCAATTGTGTACAAATTCGTTCGCAACAAAAGCAACGCGTTCAGAATGCTAAAGCAACTTCACACCAGAAACTGATCTAATAGTGCCATTAAAAAATTTCACATCAATCAATGGTCAATATCCTTGCAGGAGGTTTAAGCAGTAGTAAATAACACCTGGCCCACCATCAAGTCAATTAGTTATTACCGCAACAGCCACAACATTTGAAGCCGTTATACTATCATGGCTGCACTGGCCGTGGCTTAACTGCTTGATAATCAGATTTACGATAATAGATAAGAAAGTAAATGCGATTTATTAGCCTTGAAATTATAGACACAACACAGCTGACTGCTGAATTCACAGCATGGTATTACACAGTACGGGCGAGTAATATGTATCATTTGGTTTGTGTTAAAATGGTTCACACAGCAAAGACAGCCCTGGTAAAAAAGGGAAAAAAACTGTTCCCACACCTAATCTAAAATACTGCCCACATTTCCACACTTTTTGTTGTGAATTTCTGCACTTCTGACTCACTGAATTTTCACACCACTTCCTGCGTTTCAACATCACTTCTGACCCAGCTAAACCACTGGGCATAGGCTTACAGATAACACAACCAGTTCATAGTGAGATATCTGTATCCCATTTCATTCGCAAATAACATAATCAGTCTATAAATCGATATATCAATATTTAATTTTATTCTAAAATTGCATAATTTCAGTTTATTGATAGATAGCCACCAATCCAAGTACTGAGTCAATCCATTGATATATCTGTTTCATTTTACTCACCCACAACATGGACCAAATCGACAAAGCGCTGTGGCCGAGTGAGTCTATGTTGGTAGCTCTGAATTACAAGTGTGGCAATTGTCAGTTCGAATCCCAATCGCAGCAAAGATCGCAACAGTCGCATCTTGCACTCTTGGCAAAGGTTCTTTAAATTCGTCAACCACAAGTGTTCCTACGAAGCCTACCAGTCTACAGTGGAACCACCACCAGCGACCATCAGCTAGTGCAATGGGGCATCACCTCCTCCCCGTAAAGGGCTACAAAAAAGACAACCCACAACATAACCGTTCAATAAATTTATGTCCATTATTTTTGTCCAAGACACTGACCATGGCCGGTGCATAGAAGGCTGGTCCTAGCGAGACGTCAGTCACAGGGGGGAGCTGTTTGGCGAGCGCCCCGTCTGCCGTCTCCTCGTAGCCGTACGCCTGTCCGGCGCAGGGGATGGAGGGAGGCGCCGGAGGGCGCTGGTAGCGCAGCCTCCGAGTCAGATTCAAGTCATCGCACTAACAGTGTGTGGTACAATACACGGTCAAGAAAAAAAAATTGGTGCGAGGCAATTTTTTTGGCTCACCATGTGTTCAATAAATGCTAGATGTCTGGTAATGAGATGATACATTTAACAAACTAAAATTGCTACTATAAATTACCACTAAAAACCATCTTCAGAACAGTTTTCGAGGGAAAAATTTACTAACAACGTCTTATAATCCTTAAAATATATCTTCCATATGTCACCGAATCACAGTCATACCACAGGACATGGCCAAGCAGTGTATCTACCGACTGACTCTTGGAGCGCTGCAGCGCAGGCATCCTGACACACTTGGGCGCGTCGCCAACCTCGTAGCTGCCGGGGCCAGGCTGCGTGATACGAGTGCAGGGGAACCGCTCCGACTTACTCACCAGCCCAACCGCACTCTAAAATGCAAACAAACAGGAAATAACAAAAACGATGCATATCTATGCAATATTATTTCAACCACAGAGCACAAAATAAAAACATCAATACACTATATAAAATACAATCTGCTTGAAAAAGGAGACTAAAGGTCAATTAATATGCAACTCCCTTGAAATTAGTGTGCCAGCAATAATTCATAATTATATCAATGTGATCACATGGGTATACATACATATACATACATACATACATACTTCATACATGTAGGCTTAAAATCAGAACAGCTTTATTTATTTACTTGTGATTTTACATATCAGATAGAAAAGAGATTGACTGGCTAGTTATCGCTGACCTTAACATAGTTTGTCGGTTTAACTGGGTCATACTGGCCGGGGCCCGGCCTCCAAATTGAACCTTCGACAATCGGCTTTCGGCCATCCAGTGATAGGAATGGAGCATAACCCTCTGTAATGTTGATACAATTTTACGAAAATTTCAATCAATGGTGAATTAAATCAACACAATATAAACAAAGGAGGGATATCTGATTCACATATGCTTGAGATCGAGGCACAAATTTTTTGCATAAAATTATCACGACGTTCTTAGACGCTGTCCTATAACTTTTTACAATTATGTGATAAATGATTATTTATCATGCTTATTTAGTGGTGCAATTTATCAGAAATATCATACTGACCGTAGGACGAGGGGTCACACTTAACGGGGACGTCGCAGATTGTATAGGAGCCAGGACCAACGCAAGGAGGCGCCCCTCCTATCATCCATGAGAAATTGCGCGCCGCTCGGTCGTACATCTACAACCAATTTCGCCATAGTAAATAAATCACCGAAAAGCAGCACAATTTGCTTATAGCGTTTGATGATCATGGGTTTCATAAAAACATCGATTAGAATTCGGCACCGTATAGGCCTAATATTATTGTGCTCAATTTTCAAATGGATCACTTTTTAGCACTAAATGATATCTTTAAAATGTTACTGTTCTAGTTGCTAGTCGCTTCTTTGAATAAATTTTAAAATTTAAATGCATAATAAAATACAATGCTTAATTAATGCTTATTGATAAGGCGTAATTAACAGTAAATTAATCAAATCGGTCATAAAATCTCTTAACAGTGGCAAGTTTTCTTTTAAATTTCGTCAGATAACAAAATAATTATAGCATCGCTCTGTTGCCATGACACCCGGGACCGGAAGCGTGTTCGCACAAATAAAAATTTCCTAAGATTATTTCTTTTTTCTTCTTCTTTCTCTTCGTCACATTATATATTTTACGCAGATTAAAAAAACTAGATTGGAACACAAAGTGCAATCTAGCTCAAAATTGGCTAAGCAGGATCACGGAGACAGTGCCGTTTAATAGCAATAGAACGCTCTCAAAATATTAGGCCGCATTGATAAAAATAATAATAATCATCGTTTTTGACGTCCATTCTAATTTACAGGCAATCCTGTAACACCGTGTCCATGTTGTCCACGTTTACACAGGTTAGACGTTTATATCGGAGCGCATTAATTATTTATTTAAAACTTTTAACTTGAATTAATTATCCCTTTGTTTATTAGAAAAATATGGTCCATCACAAATCAGAGATCACCAAGATGGTCTATCTACAACGCCAAACATAGCAGGATGTGCATGAAAATGTAATTACCATAGCAGCAGAGGAATTTAGAATAATGAATGTCTTTTTAACTAATCATTTTCTTGCAAGTATTAGGAACAATGAACCCAATAAAATTTTAACACATATCAAATCTACTCTAGTAAACACAAAAGATCGTTACAACAGAAACATTTAAAACAGCAATTTTCAAGCAGATTCCTTACATAATATTGCGTCAGTAGCCCAACCAGTTTTTAATAAGTGCAAGACTACTGCACTAGCCTAGAAGTCGGATACATAATTCAATGATATTAACTGGCAATTCATCAAGGAACATAACAGAAGAACATGGCAGTTTAGTCTGTTCAGCCGCCAACGATGCTTACTACTCTGCAGCACTGTTTGCCAACACAATGAGAGGAATGACAGTATAAATTCGTCATAGCACTAATTCATCGGTACAACATCATGATTAATACATTCATATTTTAGAAAAGATCAACTAAAGTTTTCTTTTTCGACATGCATCATTTGTGGAAATCATTCAGGCAATACGGTGTCGATGCTCGGTTCTATTCGGAATATAACCTCTGTCTGCGAGCCCTGGAATCTGGCGAGTCTCTCATTTTTTGTATTGGTAGAAGCCCTCTCCGGCCTTCACGCCAAACTTTCCCTCGGCCACAAGCCGGTCCAGCATCGGAACGGGCTTGAACATGGGATTGGAAGGATCCTTCTTGTGCCAGCCTGCAGGGAAACACAAATAACCACTGTGCTTGCTTGATTTGGCATAATGTACTGTATTATTAACCAGTCAGGCATGACTGTTTACAACAAAGAGCATTCTCAAAGTATTTGTCACTAAAACTCAAATGTTCATGTATTAAACGTCTATTAAACGTCAATTAAACCACCCACAATTATTGATGGCAACAAAGATTCAGAAATAATATCACTGGCTACCAAATCATAAAAATTTTCAAAATGAAGATGCTTCACATAAATGTCTTCATAAAGCCTCTAAATTTAGCACAGAGACAAATTCCATTTTCATACAAACTGCCTAATTTTTTTTCTGCTTAAGTTTTTCACATCAAAAAAATTAAGTTATCAAGAAAAAACTCAAAGTGCCGCACCGTCGACAATGAACTTGCAGGTGTCCAATCCGACATAGTCGGCGAGCTCTATGGGACCCATCGGGTAGCCCAGGCCAAGCTTCATCGCCGTGTCGATATCCTTCGCCGAAGCATCACCTGCGATGCGCAGGTGATGCATCGCATCACAATCAAGCAATAACATGCGCGATGGCTTTATAATCAATTCACCAGAGAGAAGATATTAAAACAATAGGGTATACTTCAAGCATATATCCAATTAGTATCAATCGATATAATTCAATTCCAGGTGGTTAACTTGATGCCTTGAATGATTCAGTACAAATAATAAAATTATCTAAATATATTTTAAAAAGCAATAATATTCAAAGAATCTAACCCATAAAACGCATTAAATAGCGTTTCTACATTCATTCACCTGGAACATCTTTTTTATTTGACTATACAAGTACTATCAGCTACTTTGTGAAGGCAAGCTACAAGATGCATAAAGAGACAGCTATACTATAAACCATACTACTACAGTATATATACATATTGGCAGACACAAAGCGGAGACGCAGACCTCGCTCCAGCATGCGGATAGATTCGAGCAGGTAGGGAATGAGCAACCGGTTCACGATGAAGCCTGGAGTATCCTGCAAATATTCAACGAATGCTACGCAATGGAAGGCAGGAAAGCATACGCAGCAACACTCCAAAAAAATAAACGTAAAATGTCTTCGAACCAAACAAAGCATACGCCTGATCATACCCAATAACATCGGGCCACTGCTCATTATAAACATCAAGCCCGTTATGTTAAATTATTGATTACTTAAATTTGACTAGACTTTGAAGCATAATATGTACAAAATATTACAGTCAAATATACTCAATACTATCCTGAAAATCAATTTAGCGCGCGTAAAGCCGTCTACCTTGGCTTCCACGGTTGTTTTGCCGAGCGCTCGCCCAAATTCCAACAAAGTCTTGTGCGTCGCATCGCTTGTCTCAGGAGTCCGCACAACCTGGCAACAAAAGTGCAGAATCTTTATCATTTTAAGAGCATTGCTAAATGGCACTTCGTTTAAAGAAATATCATTTGAACAAAATTCAATACATAATTCTTGCACTATTTTGTTATTTAACAACATTTCTCTAAACAAGGTGCAGTTTTGCAATACTCTGAAACTATTCATGTACGCAGATGTCTAAGCACCAAACAGACTTGCATTTGTTGAAAGGTGACTGTACGACAAATGCCGCCTAAAGAACTAGCATAAAAACTACTGTATCTTTAAAAAAACTAAGATTCTAACATATATCAAGCGCATAATGTCGATTAGTCAGAAAAATATGAAGGATTTGTGATGTTTGATATTGTCCAGTGGCACAAATCCGCAAACGAAGAGAGGCCAAAGGCCCGAAGCACAAGCACAGCCAATATAAGAAGTAGAATAAAGCGAATCTGATCACGATCAATATGTGATCATTGAGGGAGAGACCTCGACAAGCTTCATGACAGGAACAGGGTTGAAGAAGTGAAGGCCACCAAAACGATCGGCTCTTTGCGTGGATGCGGCAATGTCCTTGATCGACAGCGACGACGTGTTGCTCGCAAAGATCACCTGACTACCACAACAACGCATTGATATAAATAGCGATATATGCTTATTCAGGCATTGAGGTTCATGTGCATACAGGCTTGCCAAGTTGCATGCAACGCATTGGAATGGACATCAGAAATGATGTCTATTATTTGTATGAATAGTCGCTTCACGGATTGGAGTTACAGGACGGAGCGTAGTAATAGAGTTTTTTGATTCTACTTGATTTATAATTCCCAGGCAAGTTCTAATTTAAGGCGACTACAGAGGACTGAGCGGTCTGTGTGTGGCCCACTGCACAGAACAGGAGTGTAAGAGTCTTCCTTACTACACACGGTCCTTAACTCACAAACCCCAAACCAATCTGCACCAGAATGCTCCCAACCTTGCCTACTCTATATACCAGGATGCTCCCAACCTTGCCTACTCTACACGAGGATGCTCCCAACCTTGCCTACTCTATACCAGGATGCTCCCAGCCTTGCCTACTCTATACCAGGATGCTCCCACCCTTGCCTACTCTACACAAGTATGCTCCCAAGCTTGCCTACTCTACACAAGTATGCTCCCAACCTTGCCTACTCTATACCAGGATGCTCCCAACCTTGCCTACTCTACATCAGAATGCTGCCAACCTTGGCGCGGCTTTGTCGAGCGCGCTGAATATCTTGCGCTTGAGTTCAATGTTCTCGACGACGGCCTCGATGACGACATGAGTGTCCTTGACCGCATTGTCTGCCTGCGTCTCGAGCGTGACGCGCGACATTGTCTCATGCACAAACTTCTCACCGTGCTACACACAACCAGTCCACAGTACGCTACACACAAGGCTAAATGCCCAGGGCTGACTGCCTCTACGAATGAGGAATAGATTCGATAAAGTTTAAATTAATCAGTTGTACCGCATCCAAAAGTTTAATCCTAACTCATTTCAGTTGCACACCATATGCAACAATGCACCAGGTAACGTTTAGTTTGCATATGGAAAAATGCAACATTCACGAGTAATTTGAATCGCCCACGCCATTACTTTCAAATACTTAAACCAACACATCATCATCTCCATTGACCATATCACAATTTTTCACACACCAGTATAGTGTGAAATGACTGAAGCATTTTCATTTTAAAGCAACATTGTGCCAGTTATTTTTCATGCACAATAAAAAAAAATATCTATCAACTTATACATAATACATTATACAATCGCACACGATTGATTAATTTTAAAAATAGATATAATGAACACATTCTGAGTTTAACCGACGTGACCTGTGGAGCGGCAGCAAACTGCTTCTTTGCAATGCGTGCAAGACTTTTCTGGATGTAGTCCTGCGACTTTACGAGAACATCCTTGCTTACATCTACGATCACCACGGTGTGCCCCGTCTGGGCTGCGACCTGGAAAAATAATTAGACTTTCATTCAACAATTCAATATTAAATTAATAATAACTGCGTGATAGGCAAAAAGTGAGAGGCTCAGTGCGTAGCCCTCCCGCGCAGAACCGACTGTCTTTGTTACTTCACACGGTCCTTTAACTACAACCCCACCCACCCAAAACGTGCGATATCGCATCATTATTTATTAAACCCAATCCAAGCCATTATTTACGCCCAGTTGTTCGACCTCGATTTACGTGAGATTTAATTTTGTGGTCCGAATTAATCAATCAAATTATTCGATACAATATTCTTATCGACTCCCATTGGACAATTCGGACCACAAAATTAAATCGCACTTAATTCGCACCTAAATCGAGGTCAAGTAATCGGTAGTTAAAGGTCTAATTGAGACAAGAACATGAGAAAATGTAAAATACAAATAAACATAAATTATTCCTGCCTCAAAGGACTAAACTAACTAATTTCAGAGTAAAACACGAAGTTGCAGCTGCTATACCAGGCCTATGTTACAACACTGCAAGACTTGCATGCATGCTCTTGCCTGCGCGATGCCAGCGCCCATCTGGCCGCCCCCGATGACGGTGACATGCTTGACGGGGGAGGCTCGCAGTGCCGCTCCAGTTGTCAGAGCCTGCCGCAGGGCGCGGGACGCGGCGGGGGCAGAGACCGCAAGGCGAAGTCCCACGAGCGGAAACTTGGCGAACATGATTAGTGGGTTCATGAACTGTGAGCCTAAGCCCTAAGCAATTGTGGCTTGCCGACGTCTCAATTTCGCCGTTCTGTCAATAAATATACTATACACCAATCACGTGTAGCAAAATAAATTGACCAATCACGTGTATCAAAACAAAACTATTTGCACATGGGAGAAAATCATTCTCGCCTATTTTAAGAATAAAAAAATAAGAATGGATGTTATTTATTTGTGTTGAGTGGCATCACTGAAGCTCATTTTGCTAAACTTGATTGGTCGATCGTTATTGTATGAAGCGAACAGCGAAATTGAGACTTCGGCAAACCACACGATGTCAGAGTAACCTGGAGTAACAGTGGATAGGGCTCTTCGACCTATTTTGCACAATGTCATGGGCACTTCAACTTCAACCTCACTACTGCACTCCACCCCAACGGATGTCTTTTTGCAATGCGCACGAATTTAACAAAAAATCCATTTCGTGGACAACGCCACCTTGGTGAATTCAAAGATTACTGTTTTAAGATAGTGGGTGAGACGGAATTCAAATCTGAAATGGTTCTGGGTAGCAATCAATTACGATGAGCGTATCTGAACGTGGAATTAAATAATATAAATAGTTTACTTGAGTATCAATTGATATAGGATTAGGATAGGTATAGCACACCAGTGACACTCTCTATCTCTTCCATAGTATCGTTTTTTGCAACATTTTCAGGTGTTAAAACGGCGTACTGCTCTAGGTGGTGTACCAATAACGCGATTTCATTGGACTCTGACTTCCTGTAGGGCTTCCCCAGCTGTGGACCGGGAACAACAAAATGGCGACAGTGTGGATGGATCAAACACGAGTCGAGTCAAGAGACTGCTGGTGCCCAAACAATGTGCAATGTACGTGTATAGGACAAGCCGTTGCCCATTTAATGCTGAAAATAGACCGAGGCGAGGGATTAGAGCCCCGATAGGGTTTAAAGTTAGAGTTGGAGCTAAGCTAGTGGTTAGGGATTTTACTTCAATTTCACTACTGTACTCCACTCTAACGGATGATTTTTTGCAGTGCGCACAAATTTTAAGAAAACATAATAATAAACAAATAAATAAATAAATTTATACTAATTGTATCTACTTTGTGCAGAGATATGTGACGTTTTTATAATAGATCAACTATGACGTCACATATATGATATCTCTGACTTTGTGGACAACGCCATCTTGAATAAATTCAGAGATGACTGTTTTAAGATAGTGGGTGAGACGGAATTCCAATCTAAAATGGTTCTTGGTAGAAATCAATTACGATGCGCATTCGTATCTGAACGTGGAATTAGATAATATAAATTGTTTAGTTGAGTATCAACTGAACTTTAAGGTATCATAAGATTGTCAAAGGTTAGAGGTACTAATTTATTATAAACTTGGTAAAACATTGCAAGTCTAGATTGCATCCTTCATTCAGCTCCATTTCAAATTCTGTGCTCCACTTCAAATTCTGAAGCATATCAGTAACACTATCTTTAGAACCCCATCTATTTGAAACAAACCTAGCCGCTTTTCGTTGCACCATTCCAATCTCATTACATAATATCCCATACAGTTGCACAATACTCCACATGAGATCCAACCAAAGCAAGATAAGCTAATTAAATAATTAATAATTAATTTTAGGAAAGCAAAAGCATGGCCGGCAGAGGCAAGGGTACCAGCACAACTAGACTCGACTCCGCTTCAATTGAAGCACAAGCGGTTATATATCATTGACTTATAGAAATGGACAGCTCATATTTAATATAGCTGCGATGAGACCAATGAGGCCGATGTTACAAATGAAAACAAATACTGTGATTGGATGGATGGAGGCCGTGACCCTGCCGACATCCCAACATGCACAACGCGCGCAGCTCATCCCGTAATGCATACGCCGGAACAACCCAGAGTGCAAAGCGAATTTTTTCAAATCAAATTCAAAACTAACGGATTCTTATTTGAAACC
>JAQIWG010002074.1:0-21685 GCA_034695025.1 Chamaedrilus cognettii | reverse complement strand
AAAATTTGGCTCATTTGATGAACTTAAAAATTTCTTGATGACAATAATCAAATAGTGCGCTTTTGGGAGAAACACCCGTACAAGTCTCCAAACATCCAACCTGTACTACCACGGAAAAATTGACGAGAAAAACGAAAATGATGGTATATAGTAATTTCTAATGTAAGATGTTCAACGATTTAATTTCTTCACATGATGCTCTAATTGCCAATTGAGACATGATTCTATTCTTACTGGATTCTATGTTAATCCGCGGACATTGTCCAATCGTCGATGGTGGTTTTGGGAGTTCAAGGATCGTGTGTACACCGTGTAGTAACAAAGACTATTACAGTACGGTGATGTGTGGTGGGCCAAGCACGAACTGCTGCCCACTCTTTAGTAGCCTTTTATGACTCGCTCGGGAAGCTTTAAACTGCAAGCCAATTCCTTGTTCCCCAGCTTGCAGAGGGTTCAAATCGTCGAGTACCATACACACATGTGATTGCGGGTGTGAGCACCGCAGTGCAATGTACATGTAGAATCACGAAGCAGAATGTGAAAGTGACACCCTTGCTGAGCATCTAAGTTAACTTGGGGTGGTAAGTTTTACTGAAAATTGTAACGGGGTGGGCGGGTAGCCTAGGAGGTTTGTGAACTATGTGAACGGTGTAATCAGGATTCTATTTGTTCCTGCTCGTTTCTATAATTGTTTACTGATTTCTGAGAACATTGCTCTGCTGCTTATTACTTGTATTAAATATTACATATTTAACATTGGACTTTATTTATTAGTAAGCTAGCGCAACTTAAGATATAAAATTCCTGATTCGCAGTCACTATCCTCTTTACAGTAAAGGGGGGGGGTACGTCTTTCCCCGGAGGTACGGTGGAAAGGTTCATACCGACGTTAATGTTTCACGCCAATACCTATTATGTGCGATTGCGGGTGTGAGCATCGCAGTGCAACGTAGAATCACATGATATCATCTGCGTTAAAATAAACTTATCTTTATGAAGCATGCTTAAATTGATATCGCATGTACCGGCATCAGACACCATTCAATAACTGCCATCGTATATCGATAGTAAAGTCAACATTAATATCTCTCTAACATAATGCAATTGTGTACAGCACCCTCGTGATGACGACGGTCATGTTCCGAAGTCGCAAGCTCTAAATCTTGTCCAATTGTTTTTTTGGGGCGACAATTTTTAACTTAGACTAAAATACCCTACATAAAGAGCATTGAATCACGTCGGCCATTGCACTTCCTCGCAAGCTCCCAGATCTAAATTTAGCATTTGTGGCGAGCTAGGCTATCATTATTACTAGGCTAATAGCCTAGTCCAACAAAAATTACAATTTCTTGCTGAAGAGATAGTTATTGAAGTATGGCTTCAGCGATTAATTCTTGCTGCAAGTCGACACACATTGCTTTAAGTTCTCTACGGCTGTCAGTCTCACCTCTTTCATGAATTTAGTTTTATTTGCTTCATAGTGTTCTTGATTGGCTCACCAAAAATGGTAGAAAAGGTAATTTAGGTCTGGGAGCTTGCTGGGGAAGCGTTAAGGCCGACACACTCTTTGTGTAGACTTCACTGCGTTGTTCAAAACAATTTTTTGACTTTCTTCAAAGAAGTTTTGTAACTTTTGAACAAAAGGGATTTTTTTTTCTGTGACCTTGTGTCAAATTATCTTGGCTACAAACCCTGAAAAAATTGAGCCAAAATATTAACATTTTTCAAAGTTATAGCAAAATTGCTAAGGGCACCTCTTTTTATGACTCACCCTGCAGTTCACCTACTAATTAAATTAGCCGCCCTTTTTCTGCCCTTTTTCGTTGAATCTGCTGCTGCCCATGTTTTTACATGTGTGTGTCACGGTGAGAAATGCATAGTTGACTACTGACCAGGGGGCCTCATTTACGTACATTTCTTAAGATAAGATTTTCTGAAATTTTATCCTAACTGAAATTAAATCAATAACAAATAAATTAACAAAATAACAAATAAAATCCAATCGCCGCCCGCTGTGACATCACTATTCGGTTCGCGCGCAACTAAACGGAGCTTCCAATAAAAAAGATAAGATTTTCATAAGATTCTCTTAAGAAAATCTTAAGATTAAGATTGTCATAACATCACTTCCTGAATGAGGTCCCAGGATATAGTTGACCCACTGACAGGGCCTGATCTGGGTCTTGAAATACATTCGCCAAAAATTTACCAAAGGACGCTTTTTTTCCGCCATATCACACTTTTTTTTGACAAATTTGTTACACATTTTGTTCCCTTCGGCTGCACAGGAACATATCAAGTTTTTCGCTCTGCTCATCACCAAAAACTCCGCAATTGAGCTTCTAAAGACGAAGGATCAATATAAAATTCGCCAAGGATCTTCGCTAAATGGATAAAAAATTCTCCAACTGCTCAAAAAATTCTTTTCGGCGACTGGCAGATCAAGCCCTGCCCACTGACATAGATATAGTTGACCTACTGACCTGGATATAGTTGACGAGGGTAACGTTGTAGTCGACAGTCCGCCTCAGAGACCCTCGACTCCGCATTCGACGTCCGTCAAAGTTTGCCGCAAGCGCTGCAGCTGCAGCAGAACTACTGGCCGCAGCCCCCCCAGCATGCGTCGAGGGGGGGGTCGCCCCTGCCCCTTCTCCCAACTCAAAGCGAGGCGTTCCGACAATAACCGACGACGTAACAGATTGACGATTTTGGGGCAGGCTGGGCGGAGGCTGCGAGAGGGTGGGAGGAGGCATGTCAAAGCGGGACCCAGAAGGAAGGGGAAACATCATGTGCGGCATTGACGATGTAGGTGCAGGCATCATGAGCCCCCCCGATCCGTCGTGGGAAAGCGGGGGGCCATGAAATGGAGAAGGCCCACGAAGCGAGGGCGGCGGGCCAGCCGGCGGGAAACTCTGAAGGCCGATCTGAACAGCCATCTGTTGCACACGGTGAAGATTACACGCTAGTCAAAGTAGTTCACCTGTGCAGCTAACATCATTTTTAATAGCCTAGCCACTAAATACATGCACTCACGCGTGCATGAGCATAATACCGATAGTGTAAGTTCATTTTGGAATTCGTTTAAAATCTATTATATGTTGTTGCTAGCCATTACAATGTAGCTAACGTTCATGTACTGTAACGCTAAAACAGATAACATTCCAGCAATAATACAATAAGATACAAATAACAGTATACAGCCTCATTCGGAGTGCAAGTCAACAGTAAGTTTTCCTTACATTAAGTTGAAAATTCCAAGCAAAGCAAACTATAACATCTCAAAGGAGTGAGCGATGAGTAGTGGAGAAAATAGCATCAGTTGCATAAATAGTTCCAGTACCCAGTACATCTATTGTAAGTCTATAAAGATTGCAGTTAAGCTAGGGGTTCAGCCCAGGAATTTGTTAAAGAGCCATGACTACGAGTATGATTAGAGCCTCTAGGCAGGACTAAGCTGGAACGTTGGATTTAGATGAATATCTAAATTTTTAACAGTGACGGAACCTCACCGTGAATATGTTGCAATACATTAACTATATCAGAACATATCTAGTCAAATTTTGAACCGTACAAGGCTGCAAGTTAGGCTACTTGGAGCTGGATTTTGTATTTTACTAAATTATTTACACGTTTAAACAAGAATTAAACAATACGTACAATTCGTTGAAGTGTTGAATTTAATCTGCTGTATCACTGATGTCAACAATCGATGCGTTCAATATGTGGCTGGAAGAAAGATGGGGTTATTGTCGATATATACTGGCGTGACGGCGCGCGGGAGTCACTCTAGCGAGAGCAGTCCAATTTACCAAAAACCGATTTGCCCAAAATGAAATCGACTGATTTGCCGAAATGAAAAACGGACATCAGACCGCTTTTGCCCAAATGTACATGAAACGCATGTACATGATACGCGATCATTATTTTAGGGTTAGGGCCCCATTAGGGTTAGCAAGTTAGGGTTAGGACCTCGTTAAGGTTAGGGCTGTTAGGGTTAGGTCAGGGTCAGCATTTAGTTACATTTTGACTGCATGTACATATAGTTCAGATACATAAATGCGACAGTAATCCAATCTGACAGAAGACAGAAGAACGGCGACGATATAGATCTCGCCCCTTTTCGGCAATTCGGTTTTCGGCAAATCGTACCGTACCCGTCGCTCTTGCGTAGCGTATGCGGAGTCCCATCCGAGTCTCACGCGACGTTGAATACAACTCTGTTGACAGACTGTATCATCAATCGGGCATCAATCTTCAGTACACAAATCTTCAAAAATTATTTAGTTTGTTCCCTTGACTTCAAGTTCCTAATTATCAACCCTTGATGTCAGGCTTGAGGTTCGGAATTAAATCATTATTTTAAAAGACAGATAAAATAAAATCTATCCTCCAACAAGGCAGCCATTTTGTCATTAATCGTCTAAGAAGAACAATTGTTGACCGAAATTAATGAATCAAACACCAACCATTAAACCACGCTGATTAATGTAATATGTATGCTCACATTTCATAAGTTAAGAATAAAAAGTGCGCAAAATGGTAGTGTTTCATAGATTCACAGCAAAATAAATAATCCGAGTCGCGACTAGAAGCGCAGCAAAATTGATGCATAGGGAAGCATGTGGGAAAATGTAAGAAAAATGTGTTTTTTGCGTAATTTTAAGGGTTAGGGTCAAGGTTCGGATTAGGTTAGAGGTCGGGTAGCTTTTGGTTTCAGGATTTTTGTGTTCGTTTTAGGTAAGAGTAAGACTAAGAGTCTGGGTAAGAGTAAGAGTCTGGGATTAGGTGAGTTTAGGTGCTAAGACATATTCTTTTTGCTGCCTAACAGTAATAACAGTTTTATTTTCGGTGTACTGCATTTGGGGCTAAATCGGCAAACCTTTTATTGTCGGAGCAAGACTTTGGCGTGCAGAACTTCGCCCTCGTCGAGGCGTGTCGAGAAGTTAAATTAATAGATTAATAATTATTATGAAGTAGTAGTCTACGACAAGCGAAAGGAAAGCCCATTTCTGGGTGTGCATTCCATGGAAGCCTCTGACAATTTCCTTTTTGTGTGCTATTCAGCTTGGATGAGTTTCTGTCTACGTTTATAGTAGCCTTGTCCAAATTCCCCTTGCCTACAACAGCGTCTAGGTAGCAAGCGCAGGTACTCGCAGCACACTTGGCGCAGCTATGGGATATTTTTTGGTTAAATTTGCGCCGCGTAGCTATTTTGGAGTCTTTATGTTACAGTACTACCGCCGTGAACAGTGTTCTCACTTTCCGAGCAACTGATTGGTTTGCGAGCAATCGAGGGTTTGATTGAGCAGTCATCGATCACAAAATGGAGCAATTCAGTAGTAAAAAAGAAAATTGAGCCATTTTTCAGGAAAATTATCGAACGATTTGGGCCTTTACTGAGCAGTGTAATAAAAATGAAAAGTGAATATTGAATTGGGGCTCAAAAGGAAAAAATTGTCCAGAATGGTCAAATGAAAGTGTTATTGTTAAGTTTCAGGGTTCAATTTCTGCTGCAATTGCCTCTCTTTTAACAGCCCAGGTTATTTTAGCATTGATACATAATAATTATTGTTTATCAAGCCATATCGATCTCAATCAAGCTATTTTATGATGTCTACCCAGCAAAAACGTTTATGTCAAGTGAGAACACTGGTAGTGAATGCAATCAGAGAAATGTGGTAGACACAAATTAACCTAGTATAGGCAAAACTCGTGATCAGCTCAGCGTATAAATTGAATGTTAACATTAAACGTTCAAATCATAGTTTCACAACTCTTGGTATTCAACAGCAGCGGTTGGTTCAAGTAGCCTGCAGAGCATCAAGTATTATTGGCATTTGGCAGCACGGCAGAGCTGCAGGTAGTAAGGAAAAAGCACACTGAAATGGTAATCACTATTCATTAATCCCATAACACCACAAATAATGGAAATACAGTATTAAACACGCTACAGTTTCAAGAACAGTGCTGCAGTAGGCCTAATTACGGTTATTTAAAACTTGTCTACAGGTGAATATTAATCCTTTATCAATACGATATCACTGAATTAAATCATCAGGATTTACGTAATGAGGCTTTCAAGACAAATCCCAAAGCTTAATGAGGCTTTCAAGTCAATCAGAAGAAGCGTTCGTTTAGAATTTAAAATAGCAAAATGGATATCTGAAGCTAAAACTGCGACTACCGCCGGAAAACAACAGCGGTGCGATGCGATTGGCTATCGCAGAGCACTCGTCTGCACTATAATCTCAACAAACCAAAAGAAACTAATCACAAAATTGCCAGTCCTGTTTACCAGGACTACTAAGTCTCAAGAATGATCTGATAATTGCGAAACAGAACTATCTCCATAGTATCCTAACATTCATGCCTAACTGTTATAATTAAGAACTATCAACTATTCCCTTTCAGGAGATTTAATCGCTCGGCGATATTTTCAAATGTCAACCAAAATAAACACATTTTTGCACCATTTGACGAGATACCAT
This sequence comes from Chamaedrilus cognettii, assembly GCA_034695025.1. Taxonomy (NCBI): domain Eukaryota; kingdom Metazoa; phylum Annelida; class Clitellata; order Enchytraeida; family Enchytraeidae; genus Chamaedrilus; species Chamaedrilus cognettii. Next base: position 15,197 of record JAQIWG010002074.1, on the reverse strand, counting down.
TGAAATTGGCATGAAGAAATCAGTTACAAGTGTATGCTATGTACAATAAAGTTACACACAGTACACGCTGTACATTCTGTACATGAAGCCAGGCCAGGTAAACTGCTCTAAGGTTCAAACTTGTATCATACAAACACTGGAAATCGAACCACTTAGCGTCGCTTTACACGCTGCATATTTTGCATGAAATTTTATATGTAATTTTATATGTCATTTTACATTCAACCATGTTAAGAAAATTACAATGCAAAATGTCCTTTAGCTGAGTTTCATGCAAACCGTGCAAGAAACCCAGTTAAGGAACAAGCCGTGCAAGAAACCCAGTTAAGGAACAAGCCGTGCATGAAACCCAGTTAAGAAAATCGTTGTCATGACAACGGTCGCCCGACCGCCTTAACACAGTTGCATGCAAAATTTCATTCAAAATATGCAGCGTGTAAAGAAACGCTTAGGTTTCAACTCATAGACTTGCGCTGACAACATAAAAAGGGCTCTAAAAATGTAAACGGAACAAAATCAGCATCACATTATGGTCGAGCTACATCAGATCTTGCGAGTGGATTCTGAGCCATCTTACGGGTAAAGGGCCGCAAACACGCGTCCCGCTGGAAGACAGCGCTGCCGAGAACATGGGTGCACTTACACGTACATTACATTAGCTTTGAGTCATCTAGATAGCAGTCGTCTTCCCATCAACCACCATGTATAAGGCAAATAAAAATGAAATAAGGAGGTCCCTGCTGACGTCTTTCGACGCCGAAACGGACTGTAAGTTCAATATAATATTATAATATTATTCATATAACCACCATCTAACCATCCCATTGGGGAACACGCGTCTCGCCTGAAGATGACGTCGCAGAACAAGAGAAAACGATACATAACGACGGGTCTGGTAGCGTGAATCGGCTGCCAGCGCCGAGCGTTGGGTGGAAATTCCGTAGGCATCGCTCTAAGACAGATACGCTGATAAGATTCACATGCAAAGAAGACGAAGCGTTGCGGCAAATTATGACGGTCACTTCGTGCCTCTTTTGGCAAGGTGGTCCAAATTCGTCTGCCACATCCCAATGATGATTTCGGACGCTGAAACTGACGTTAAACTCAACATCACTGTAGAACATAAAATTTTAGCTGAATGCTGTTTTTGCAGTTTTGCTACTCAGAAGGTCCACGATATAGTTTCTGCAAAAAAATTTGACGCGTGTGTACTTTCAGCGAATTTTACCGATTCGCGAAATTCGCTGAAATTACATGCAAGGGAAAATTTTATATTTGACAGTATTATTACTATTATCATGATTATTATTTCCAGGCGCTACACCGCGGCGAGGCGCTGTGGTGTAGCGGTTAAGGCGTTGGACTAACAGTCCAGAGGACCAGGGTTTGAGTCTCCACGCCGGCAACTATGAAACCATGCATCCCTTCAGCAAGGCTGTTAAGCACACAAGTGTCGCTAGCTGCTAAGCCTGTGCCAGATAATGGTTTATTTGGTTGTTGTCAGGCCAGCCGTAAAAAATCAACTCCAGCAGTCCTCATCAGGGCGCAAAACGTCTAACCTGCGTGAAAACATGGACATTAGGATCATAGACCTCAAAAAAGGCGGTTAGTAAGTTTAATTATTATTCCAAGACGGTAGCGGGATGATCTTTCCCTGGATGAGCGCTCGCAAGATGTGATGTAACTCGACCAATATATGTGGATAGTGAGAAACTGTGATCCGAACTCAAGGAACCGCAGCTCACAATGAAACTGCTACATCTCAACTCACAATCATTAATTTTCAAAATTACTTTTCTTTGCAAACACATTCTGAAATCTTTAAATTAAAATTATATTTAAATTTAAATAATGAAAATTATCGTACCGCTCACTATAACTTCTACAAATGATAAACAAATAGAAATTATATAAAATTGATTGCTTAGTATCGATCGATCGTTTATGATTAATCGTTTTGACACCGAAAATTGCATTCTGTACACTATACGTATGGACTGCAGATAAATGCTGCAAATTTGTTGTTGTTGAATGCAGCAGGATTTTCAAAAGTTGTGACTTGGACGAGCGGAACTTGCTGCAAAATGCTGAGAAGTTGTGATGCAAGAAAAACATCATTTACTTATTAAAAAAACTGCTTCAGCATTCTTGTATGGTCATATTTAGTTTATTCATTAATCTGAGATTATCTACCTACAAATTAGTGAAACAAAATAAAAAATAAATATAAATTATGCATTATGTTTTATTACAAATGAAGTGGAAAATTGGAAAGGACAAATATTTGTCAAGATGTCTAAATTGTCTAAATTGTAAAATGTCAAAAAAATTGAGACAATTGCGGAATTTAAAAGAAAATCCAATTTTGCAAAAATTCACAATAAACCTGAAAAATGCAAAATGCAATTGCACTTTTCTGCAGTCTCTAACATATGCCAAGTGCCGCACGCTACAACCAACTGTTGCACAATTATTATTATTATTATTTTACTATAATCATATTGTTACTTAACTTTCGCTCATTTCAGCTAGTTTCTAAAATACATCAAGCAAACACCTCTTCACTGTGACAAAGTCAAACACGACGCACTGCCCACAGAAATTACTAAGTCTTCAATAACGTCCAGAGATCCAACCAACAGTGGCATTGACTGCCGCAACCATATCATACAACAAAGGGAAAAGTCAGCCATGACAGTTGGGTCACATGTGTTCAGCATACACAGTGATTCAGGAAAACGGGAACCAGTAGAATGATCATTATTACTCAACCAATTGCCAATCGATTTACATGAAACTTTTAAAGTTGTAGGCCTATGGTATTGCACCGCTGCTCGTTAAATATTTATCTTGATTTCCTTACAGTTCGCTTTTAATCATAACAGCGCATCGTGGATGAGTGGGAAAAGCTGGACCAGCGCGTCACTGACGTGTCAGTCAAACAGGCGTGGCCGTCTTTGTGCGTGTGTAGCAGCTAATGGTGAACAGTTTGAACGCAAACTATGAATTCTTTAAAATCGCAAATCTTTCTGGTATTATCGTTTCAAGTTTCCTGTAAATCGGTTAACAATTGGTTGTGTTATAATGATCATTCTACTGGTTCCCGTTTTCCTGAATCACCGTATAGTTCAAGTTGCTAGTAACGGGGTGCGCTGCTGTAACTGTTTCATTTGGCGCTATGCATTCAGAGTCAGAGGCACAGCAAGGGCTTCTGGCGCATGGGACAAAAGTGTAAGATGGCGCCCACTCAAAAAAATCGCGAGCGGGGAGGTGCATACAAACTTTTCTTCTAGCGTGCAGAACTTGCAAGCAGGGGTTAGACACTGAAATTTGTTATTGAAGTTGCTAGGCCTCTATATCGAAAACAAACTTTTTTTCTCTCCGGGGGGCCGAAGCCGGCACGCTTTCTGGCGCCTCCCGTATATCCGTAAGATACTATGTTAAAAACAAAAAATATTTGACATTTAAGCCATGAAATAAATACAGAAATTTGATGTCCATCGGTACCCCCCCAAGCACCTCTGACACTTGGCGCCCAGGCGCATGACCCGTGGCCCCCCCCTCGCTACGCCACTGTCCAGCGCAGATAGAACAATGAAGCCAGGTTTCAGGCCTTACATAGTCTTGTATACTTATACGCTGTGACTAACGTGCCCCGTGCTAGAACACTGCATGATCTACAGCCGCGCCAAATCAGCTCAAAACGACCATTAGAGCCGACTCAGCGACGAGCCACATTGCTTCTTAGGTTTCTGTCTTAGCACTACAGCAGCATGACTTACCTACACAACCACATGCCTTAGAAACAAACAAGCCATATGGCAAAAAGCCGCATGGCTTAGCAGCGCGACTTCAGCACAAAACTGCGTTGCATACACTGGATGGCATGAATGCATGTTGAGATCAGGACCGAGATCGTGCTGTGTACAGCACAGACCAATCAACGCGTGTGGGCCGCAGTCAAAATTGCGTTTCGGGATGATTCAAGTGTGCTGAAAGGTTGGCTGAAACTCGATGTGGATCTTGATCTCAACACAGCCCATGCAATCCAACATTCGCATCGGAGCCACATCACCTTAGCTCATAGCCACATTGCTTGTACAGTGTACACACATTGAATGTCATCTGTAGTACACACGCCACACATGTCCTAGCAGTGCTTGACTTAGCCACACATGTCCTTGTCCTAGCTAAGTTTCCTAAACGCGCATTCTAGTCATTGTCGCACTTGTCCCAGCCGCGCGCTTTGCACTGCCATGCGTATCTTCCAACAATGCGCGTCTCAGCCAAGCTAGAGCCGATTTAGGCTCAAAGCCCAAAGCGGCTAAGAGCCAAAAGCGGCCCAGAACCGGCGGAGATCCGGAGTAAATGGAAGCCAAGCTGGCTGCAAGCTGAGCCGGTTCAGAGCCAGTGAAGGCTCAGAGCGGACTGAGGCTTAGCGCCGGTGGAGACGCACTACCGACGGAATCTGAGCCGGCTCAAAGCCGGTGGAGGTGGAGGTTGCGACTGAGAACGGAACGGACGTCGTTGACAAAGCGCAGAGCGTCAAGCATTGGGAGGAGGTTGAGCAGCGCAACGTCATTAGAGTCACTGAACCACGACTGGATCGGTATCGCATTGTCTGCAGCCATGCAACACAGTGTAGCATTGTCTGCAGCCACGCCACACCCAATGTAAGCATTATCTGCAGCCACGCAACACCCAATGAAAGAATTTTCTGCAGCCACTCAACACAGCATAGGCATTGTCTGCAGACACGCAACAACCAGTGTAGCATTGTCTGCAGACACACGACAACCAGTGTAGCATTGTCTGCAGACACACAACAACCAGTGTAGCATTGTCTACAGACACAAAACCAATGTAGCATAGTCTGCAGACACACAACAACCAGTGTAGCATTGTCTGCAGACACGCAACAACCAGTGTAGCATTGTCTGCAGACACGCAACAACCAGTGTAGCGTTGTCTGCAGACACACGACAACCAGTGTAGCATTGTCTACAGACACAAAACCAATGTAGCATAGTCTGCAGGCACACAACAACCAGTGTAGCATTGTCTGCAGACACACAACAACCAGGGTAGCATTGTCTGCAGACACACAACACCAGTGTACTGTGTAAGTAAATGTGCTGCGCTCTGTCCGGAAGGCTAATGGAGGTCACTGATAATGGAGGTGGAGTTAAAGGTTTGACACACAGATGGTAATTACTAACGGATATAAACTCATAAGGGTTAGACCGGAAACTGACGAGGATAGGACCGGTAACCCATGAGCGTAGAACCATTAAATCATCCAGGTTTCTACCTGACAACTTAACTGACTTAACTGACGCGTTAACTGCGTTAACTGACAAGCAAGGACAGTTAACTCACGAGGGTAAGACCGGTAGGCGCCGGGAGAGTTGTCGATAATAAGAATGCTGGAGAGATCGTTGCTGACGGCAGACAGGTCCTTGGTGTAACTCAACGACTCAAACTGACAGTGCTGACACCATTACAACACTATGTACATAATAATCACAATATGACCTTTGAACTCATTTCTATTATATATTACATATAGCGGACATATTTTTTTCTGTATAGATCTGCATTTTTTCCAGAGGCTCCGTTCAGAATTTTTAACGATTCCTTTATTTCGTTTTCACACTGTGATGAACGCCGCGTTACAGAAAATGTATTTAGTAATTTATAAAAGAAATCTCAGTGCAGATTCAGATTATTGCGTTCTAACAAATTTCATTTCCTTTTATAGCCCATATAAAGGCCTCATAAAATATTAAATTTTACTAATAAGAGTGTTCGCATTTCATATACACCGTGCTCCGATGAAAATGAGAACACTTTAAACTTGTCATGACTCAATCAAAAATTATTCGATTGGTCTGAAATTTTACATACAACAACTGTAGCCATATCTACACCAATATGAAAATTTGTAAAGAAATTCAACTAGTCTTGACAAAATTATAGCTGTTTTAAAAAAGGTATAGAAAAATAAAGTTTCCAACATTGGTTGCTGCGCGTTGTGTGCCTACTGTCAAGTTACAAAAAACCAGGCCATAAATTTAGTCACAGCTGATCAGCTGTCAGAGTGTCTTCCTTGCTTGCATACACATGACAGAAGACATGGTTCTATCCGCGTGATCCTCACATATAGAGTGTAGAGTCTGCATCTCTACTGGAGGAACATGTTTATCATACAGGCCTGCGTGAGGTTAATAACCGACGACTCGTCTGCTTTAAAAGTGGCAGCTGTTTAATCACAAAATCACAGATCAAGCAATCAAATAGTGGCGTCCCCGTTTTCTGTCATGTGTACGCAAACAAGGAGGACACTATGAATACCAGCTGTGACTAAATTTCTGGCCTGCTTGTTTGTAACTTGACTGTAGATACACAACACGCAGCAACAAATGTTGGAAACTTTTTTTTCGGTAACTTTTTTAAAACAGCCATAATTTTGTCAAAACAAATCGAATTTTCCTACAAATGAAAAAAAATCAGTGTAGATATAGCTACAGTTGTTGTGTGTAAAATTTCAGACCAATTAGATTAATTTTGACCAAGTTATGACAAGCTTAAAGTGTTCTCATTTTCATCTGAACACGGTGTAGATTGAAATAACATTAACCAAAGAAGAACAAAAAATTAAATTAAAATTTCATATCTCATACAAGAAAAGGAACAAACAATAACTAGCAACAATCAATTTATCTATAACCACGACAGCAAAGCGACAAGCTGTGCTGTAGTGGTTATCGCGTCGGAATGACAAATCCAAGTTCCGGAGTTCAAAACCCCTTCAGTAGAAATCACGATACTACAGGCTCTATAGTGTGGTCGATAAAAACACACTTGTAAGTTTAGCTAGCTGCTAACCACCGTGCTAAAGAACTTTGCTGGCATCAGTAAGGATTTTCACCCATAGAAACCCAGTCCCAGCAGTCCTAACCAGACGGTAGAATCCATCCACAAAAGATTGCCTCATCTGTCCACAAGTAGAACCCATCATCAATGATTGTCTTATCTGTCTATACATAGAATCCAATCACCAATGATTGTCTTATCTAGCCTATCCAATTAATAGAACCCAATCACCAATCATTGTCTCACCTGTCCACTGTCAACAGAATTCAATCACTGATGATTGCCTTACCTGTCGGTAGTACCTCCGCTTGAGGATGCCTCGGTTGCGATCGAGTTTCTCTGCGACGGCCGCGCCGTAGATCTCCATGCTCGCCGTGAATACTACGAGGTCGTACCAGCGACTCACCTGAGGGCGCCAGTACCAGTCTATATACAACACTACGAGGTCGTACCAGCGACTCACCTGAGGGCGCCAGTACCAGTCTATATACAACACTACGAGGTCGTACCAGCGACTCACCTGAGATTGCCAGTACCAGTCTATATACAACACTACGAGATCGTACCAGCGACTCACCTGACGGCGCCAGTACTGGAATATAGTAAATAGTAAGAATGGAAGTAGCAAGGAACATAGCGGCGAAGTGATGTGGTGCAGTGGTTAAGGCGTTGAACTGGGAATCCAGATACCTGGGTAGAAGTCTCGCGCCGCAAACTACAAAACCACGCGTTATAGGCCCTTCAGCAAGGTTGTAAAGCACACAAGTGGCGCTAGCTGATAATCATCATCCAAGAATATTTGTTTTCTGGTTGGCGACAGGAAGGGCATCTGACCGTAAAAATGCAGCTTCAAGATAAATGTCTAACCTGTGTTGACACGGACATAGCGTCCAATGCCTGTAATGCATTAGAATGGACATCAAATCAATGATTATTATTACTATCACAAATAATCACCATTGCTGCATCACTGCAGAAGTAGATTCAAATCTTCTTTTTGAAAGCCATGGCAAACCTCTTCTCAAAAAATTCTCTCACATTAAAGAACCATGTACCAAGTCCAGCTATCAAGCAAGTCCCAAAATTAAATCTCAATCCAAAATTTGTAGACGTATCGCCCACACTCATATCACGCATGAGTCTGGGTCTAACTGAGTAGCAAACTGACTACAGTCCTTTCTAGCTTCACAGTGATAATTTACTACGTAACTATTAGTTAATAATCCACTTAATTACTAGTTACAAATTATTAGTTAATAATCCACTTAATTACTAGTTACAAATTATTAGTTAATAATCCACTTAATTACTAGTTACAAATTATTAGTTTATAATCCACTTAATTACTAGTTACAAATTATTAGTTAATAATCCATTTCAGTCCGTGAAGTACTGAGTAGCGTACATAATAAACAGTTTAATATTAAAATTCTTAAGAAGAGATTCAGAAAGCTGTGTAAGATGTTAAGAAACATCAAGTCTATCATTTTATATAACGACACGACGGCTTACCACTTCAAGGAAGAAGTCTACGTGTGGCCGCTTGTGAACAAAGAACCGCACCGGATGTCTGTCAATGACCACCTGTCGGCCAGGCAACATCACTCACTCATTCACTCACTCACTCACTCACTCACTCACTCATGCACTCATTCATTTACTCACTCATATACTCACGCACTCACCCACTCACTAAATCACCGGGTGTCTATCAATGACCACCTAAACCAGACGACATCACTCACTCATTCACTCACTTACTCATTCACTCACTCACTGACTCCTCATGCACTCATTCATTTACTCACTCATATACTAACGCACTCACCCATTCACTAAATCACCAGGTGTCTATCAATGACCACCTACAACCAGACAACACCACTCACTCATTTACTCAGTCACTCAGTCACACAGCAACGCAATCACTCAGTCACTGTGACTCACTCTGTCACTGTGACTCACTCACTCACTCGCTCGCTCACTCACTCACCGAGTGTCTGTCAATGACCACCTGACAATCAGACCACAACCAACTCATCCAAACCGCCCAGTAACGTACCATTCCAGACGTGTTTGCACACGCCTGGTGTGGGCGATCATTATTTCTAACACCTGCAAATCGAACGCTTCATTAGCTAGCTCTCGATAAACAATATGTTTAATAGAAGAAAGCTCAGAGAGTCATATACTACACACATCACTGACCTAGCACAATCACTGCTCGGTATAAAAACGGACTTAGTGCTAGATTTGATTCAACTATGAACCATATCTACTAGCCGCAGAAAAATGATCGCATTGCAATTTTCATACAACTACGATCTAGCAAAAACATTGAAAATGCATTAAGTTTTACATATTATTTAATAACTTCAACTTAGCATCACGGGCATCATCAAATCTACCCGCTTGTACTGCTTCTGCTATCTCAACTACTTAGAACTCGTTTTAAAAGCTAAATAAACCAGCTAACTCCTTTGATCTTACTTGCTCACTCATCTGGCATTGAAGTCTTAAATTATATAATCTTTCCTAGAAATGGATCTTAAACGCATGAATATAACGATTGATATAATCGTGGAGGGTCAATGCTGGGCGCACCTTGAGGACAAAGTCGGGAGGGGTGCCAGGTTTGACCGTCTGTCGCAGGACGCCGTCGTGGTGAGAGTGGATGAGGGTCTCATCTAGGTCCAGCACCAGCGTCTTCCGCTTCACCGTGTCTGCACCCGGCAGCATAATAATAGTCTGCTTCACTTTATCTGCATCCGACTACACGAGTACTTAAGTATCAACAGTTGAGTCTGCATACTACATGTACAACATAAATCTTAGAAACGTAATCAATAAACGGGGAGTGTCAATAATTGAGTCTGCATCCGGCAAAATGAGCACCTAAGTGTCAACAGGTGAGTCTTCATCAAAGTGCATCCGACAACATTAGTACTTAAGTGTCAATCAATAGTCTGCATCGGACAATATGAATCCTTCTGCGTCAATAGTTGACTCTGCATGCGACAGCACGAGTCCTAAGTGTCTATACTGAAAAGGCTAAATATGTAATCGTATGGTCAGACCAACGACCTCGCAACAGGTTGTGGTGGAAGGTACGCGTGGCAGAGAAAGACTCTGCACAACCTGGCCGACAAACTTTTAGACAAATTGGACAATATTGTCATTCCAATGTAAGCCCTTTACGCAATATTCGAGAAATAAACAAGACGAGCACAATGTGCGCAACGTACGTCGTGTAGGGCAGAATAAAATCATTACATACTTCATGCATTTAACAGCCTAGCATTGCGGGCCATAAAGCATTGTTACCGGTACCATACTTCTTCATACTTCACCATGATCACTCTAATGCTACTAACCAGGGGCCTCATTTACGTACATTTCTTAAGATTTTCTGAAATCTTATCCTAAATGAAATTTAAAACAACAAAAATCCATTCGACAACCGCCGTCACGTCATCATTCTGTTCGCCCGCGACGGTGCGGAGTTTCCAATAAAAAAGATCAGATTTTCCAAAGATTCTCTTAAGACAATCTTACGACTAAGATTGTCATAAGATATCTACGTAAATGAGCCCCCAGTATAATTATATAGTAGGCCTAATAATTATATATATAGATCTTTTATTCGCATCAAAAGAAGCAGAATAATAGCATTGTATTGCAATTATATTGATATTCTGTATCTGTAAGTTTTATAATTATGTCCTATCAGTATTTGATTACAGCATAATAAAATTGAGCGATTATAATAATTGATATTTGTAAAATTTGGAGATCCAGTTTGAGAAAGAAACTCAGATCCCACTGTTTTTAAATCTGCGCTAAATTTCAACAGTGTGCGTTCAAACTATTACTAGGCACATGATTAAGCCTGTATCACATGATTAACGCGCTCCCTCTACTGCATCTAGACACGACCTGAGAAGCGTGCGCCATAGTGTGTGAAAAGTCCCAAAAAAAGCTTTTATTTGCTGACTGTGTATGTAGATTATCGACTAAATAGAATAGAGCTATAGTGCATGCAGTAGAAACTTACACCGGATCCAATGTGAACAACAGCAATAGCTACACTGTGCTACTTAAAAAAATTAATAATGTACCGACGAATGAAATGACGCAAAACATACTCAGTCTGTTGCGGTGTATGTAGGAGACAGGAACGACGGGATATCTCACCGTCTGGTACTGGATAACCTGAACAGTGAACAGGGCATCAAGTGATGTGACTGAATACCTCACCGATTGATACTGATAACTCAACAGTGAAGAGTGGGGCTATTTTATTTGGCTCGGGAGCTGGAAAATAGTGGTGGGGATCAGTACCCTCAAAGGGAGGAGTGAGAGCCTAGGAGAACATCTTGATGGGGGAAGAGCATGGTCAGAGCTCTTCCAACAAACTCATTATGTATGTCAAAATAAATGCTCTCTCCTCAAATTTTCTATATCAGAAACATACAAACATGGAGGGACTGAGCTCTTCCAACAAACTCATTACGTATGTCAAAATAAATGCTCTCTCCTCAAACTTTCTATATCAGAAACATACAAACATGGAGGGACTGGGAAACGTATATGGGATGATTGAAAATGTTAAAGAAGCCTGGGGGAGTTTTGAAAAGGGTCAATCTTGACTCCCCAAGGATTCTTCTTTCTTTAAAGGTGGGGGGATTGAAAATTGAGCTGGTTTCAACTCCTCAAACCCCCTTGTCGATGCTAGCCCTGCTATATATATATAATGCTAAAACTAACTAGCCCCCCTTTATCGTGTAATCTGTTAATGTCCATGCTTCAAGCAGGTTTACACGTTTTTGCCCGCCCTGATCAGGACTGCTGCAGCTGAATTTTTACGACCAGATGCCCTTCTTGACGCCAACCAAATAAATAATTATCTGGCACGGGATTAGCAGCTAGCGACACTTGTGCGTTTAACAGCCTTGCTGAAGGACCTGTAATGTATGGTTTCATAGTTGCCAGCGCGGAGACTCAAACCCTGGTCCTCTGGACTCAAAGTCCGACGCTTTAACCACTACACCACAGCACCTTGTATTATAACAAATATAGTGCCTACAGTTTAAAAGATAACTCGATCATAGCTTATAGCTATATAATTTTAACTTTGAGTCCTCCACTGATGTAGTTGTGGGTTGGGAAGTGGGTAATATAAGAATTATCCAGTTGCTTGATGCAAGTCTCATTTAAAAATAAGAACATTTTTTTACACTTGGTGCGAGTGGCAGATTAATTAGACTGCCTCAACTTTGCCCAGCAGCCTGTCTTTTGATCGATGAAACGACTTACGATTTAATATACACGATTTATGAATTATATACATTGCCATTTTACGACTTACTTATCATAAGGCCCTAATGTTAATCAAATCATCAATTAGCCTATCTCCAGTAATCTAAAAAGAAAGTCAATAAATTTCATTACTGGTAAACATTTTACACAAGTACGATAACTTAAACGAATCATGGACAATGGTTCGTTCTTGGCATATAGCAAATATATCAATTTTTCTAGAAAGCTGCAATTTTGTGCCGTCAGCATTTTCTGATGCGAGTACAGTTCGCACCGATCTGATCTGTCGGCGCACGCAGTAGCAGAGGAAGCTCCAGACTTTGGCAGCAAACAGCAGAAATCGGTAGAGACCCATCTCAGCGGCTCCGTCACACCGGCCGCTTGGCATGCGACCCACTGGCTTGATACTAGCTACGACCAATCCTAAGAAATAGCAGACATGTACCATTATTGGCTAATTTTGCACATACATTCTTAAATTGACTGATTTTATAGTAATGTCACACAAAATCAGGAAATAGCAATGAATTACAGTGCTATATAAAATAGAATGAGAGAACATTATTTGATACAACATTTTTAAGCGTTTTAAACCATGGTCAAACTCTGGCAGACTCACTAATGAAAACTTTCCTATCACCAACAACAGTTGCATGCGTCGAGGAGTTAAATTTAAGGTCTCACGCACTTCTTGATGAGTTTCGTATAGGCTGCGCGATTTCCAGCTTTCGTAATGGTAAAAATTGTATCTTGAACACAGAGAAATACTGGAGGAAAGAATGGAGGGCAAGAGGACGCGGGGAAGGAAGAGAGTGGGAATGATAGATGAGCTACAGGAATGAAAATCATATGGAAACATGAAGAGAATGGTGGAAAATCGCCAGGTGGAGAAGTTAGATGAGAGGGACCTGCCGTTTGGCAGTGCACTAGAGTGCACTAGAGTGCAGTGCACTAGAGAGAACACAGGTAGCTAGCTATCTGTTGCTGGAGATAGGGAAGTTATCATTAGTGTGTCTGCCAAAGGAAAACCTTAACCATAGTTGGACATATCATGCGCAAACCACATAATACTGTCTGTGAAATAATTGCGCATATACCATCCATGGTACACCGGTGATTAATCCAACTGCTCATCTCTATCAATAAAGATAATTTAATCTAGCGTTAGACTAATAATAATAGGATGGGCGTAAAGCTGAATAAGCTTTCGAGGATCACGGCCTGCTGTAGATGCACACCTGCCCAGGCAACCCGGTTTACCTCCGGCAGCCTCATCAATGATAACTTCCCTATCTCTGACAACAGGTGTCCTGTGTTCGAGATAGGACTTTTACCATTACGAACGTTGAAAATCGACAGAGCTCATCTAGAGACGCGTGAGACCTTACATTTAACTCCTCGACGCAAGCAACTACACGAGAACACATGTTGTTAACATGTTGTCTGAGAGAGGGAAGTTATCATTGGTGAGGCTGCCGGAGGTTGACCAGCAACCCGAACTAACAAGCATCAAGCACACGCTCATATATCAAGTATTAAGTAAAACTATTCTTTTAGTTTGTTTTTAACGCTGATACGAATAAACCGCCCTAACATTTAATTAATTAGTTACGTTTGGATTTCTGACACCCGGCTGCTTCGTTATGGCGCTTTGACGTCAGCGTCCCAAATACGACAAACTACTCATCAAAGTCAATTATTAACATTGCAGATACATGTTATCGACAATAGTTAGGCATATACTAAATTAAATAGATGGACAAAAATAGGGCAGAGGTGCAAAAATAAAAAATAACAACTCACCACAACAAGCAAATCGAAAGCTTTTGCGGTCGCCAACATCCAACGGATTGACACACGACCGGCACGGAGAGCTGTGATTGGTCAGTGCTGTTCGGCCCTCTCGGGGTCAGTTCGCAAAAAACATTGTACGAAATAAATATATAAATCAACATAAATACAAAAAACATAAATACTTCCTTTATTCAATTTATTTTACAATTATTCATTTCTTATTATCTATCTACATGATCGCCGGCGCGAGTCCCAAGATTTCACTGACAACGCAAACGCCATCATCCCACTGGAGGTTTTTGTTTAGGCCCTTACTGAGAAATAGCTTTAGATCAGTGGTGCAGTGGTAAAAATAAGTAGTGGTCATACGACTCTGTGTCCTTGTTTGTCCCCTACCCCCCGCCGCCCCCCCTACTATAAAAAATTGAATAGTGATCTATGTTTTTAACAAATTAAAGAAGTGGTTTTACGGCGTATCCCCCGTATGACCGCGACTACAGCACTGCTTTAGATCAATTTTTAGTAATTATTTAGATTATTATTAAATTCGTCTACGAATCTAATTCCAGAAGTTATCAGCTGGAACAATATCTAGTTATCAAACTTTTCTTTAGGTCACATTTTCGTTTTTTAAAATCTTCGACGGTCAATTCTGGCTTTGATCGAACTCACGACCAGGGGGCGGGGTACGGGTTGAATTTTTCTCAGTTTTTCTTAACTGTTATTGTCCGTTTTTCACTCTTGCTACGCCTGATATATTTTGCTATGCAGATATCTTTTTTGGGATGTTTGGAATAGATGGTGCAGTAGTGAAGTTTTAGGCGAAAAGTTGAAAATACTCGCTTGAAAACTTGCGGTTATACCATCGGCCAGTCGCTCGCATTGTGGAGTAATATTATACCAAGTGATCGATCAAAACAGGCCAAGAGTGCTAGGCCCTCAAGGGGAGTCATACAGTATATTGAGATACGCATGAAGATAACGGGGGCGGGGCTTTTCCCCGCGGGGCAAACCAATTGCCCCGTCCTCAACTTGATTGACAGGGTCATGACCTACACACATCCAATGGCAATAATTCAAAATGATTCGACCTACCCATAATTCAAATCAACTTCCGTATCTGCTCAAAAGGTCCTTCATTCTACTGCATTGCGAAGTTTATACATGCGCGCTCTAGGCTTCTATTTCAGTGATGACCTGTAGGAGTT
>JAQIWG010002073.1:0-21686 GCA_034695025.1 Chamaedrilus cognettii | reverse complement strand
TTCATCTAGCACTGGTGCAAGCACTGCATCCATGCCTTCATCTAGCACTGGTGCAAGCACTGCATCCATGCCCTCATTTAGCACTGGTGCAAGCACTGCATCCATGCCTTCATCTAGCACTGGTGCAAGCACTGCATCCATGCTTTCATCTAGCACTGGTGCCAGCACTGCATACATACCTTCATCTAGCACTGGTGCAAGCACTGCACCCATGCTTTCATCTAGCACTGGTGCCAGCACTGCATACATCCCTTCATCCAGCACTGGTGCAAGCACTGCATACATCCCTTCATCTAGCACTGGTGCAAGCACTGCATCCATGCCTTCATCTAGCACTGGTGCAAGCACTGCATCCATGCCCTCATCTAGCACTGGTGCAAGCACTGCATCCATGCCCTCATTTAGCGCTAGTGAAAACACTGCGTACATGCCTTCATTTAGCGCCAGTGCAAGCACAGCTAAATCTATGCCTTCTATTAGCATTAGTGCCAGTACAGTTACACCTATGCTTGAATCAAACATCACTGTAAGCACCACATCTATGCTTTCGGTTAGCATCACTGGCAGTACAATGACATCGATACCCTCATCTAGCACTAGTGCAAGTAGTATCACGTCTATGCCTCCATCTGTCACCAGTGTAGGCTCCGCTACATCTAGCATTAGAGCAAGCACTGCTTCATCTAGCATCATTGCAAGCACTCTCACATCTAGCACTAGTGCCAGCATTGCATCCATTCCTTCATCTATTACTAGCTTTGCATCAGTGCCTTATTCTAGCACTAGTTCCAGTAAGCCTGTGCCTTCATCTAGCAGCATCTCAGCCACTACCACACCGATGTCCGCATCCAGTTCCATATCAACCGCCGCCGCGGTACCTCTACCTACGCCAACTAACACGACTAACACGACGCCAGCAGCTGCTTCAACTGTTCCCAGCTCCTCTTCTGTAACTTCGTCTCAACCACCGCTCACTAGCACCTTCACAACCGCAAGCACAGTTCTGCTAACCAGCACTCCTCCACGAAGTACTGTTTCTTCTACGTCCACAAGCGTTGTATCGCCAACACATGTTTCCCCGACCACTACGATTTCTGCTCCGACGACAAACATTACCGCGGAAGAAGGCAGCACTCCGAGCACGATAGCTGTTACTAAGTCAGCCCACTCCGACAATCAATCTTCTATTGAAAGTACGAGCGCTGCTACTCAAACATTGGGTGCCCTTCAGCAATCGCATGCTGCCGATTTAGATCTAAGCTCAAATGCAACTACGACCACCCAGGGTCTGCTGTTCTCATCAAGCTCTGTTGTTCAAACGAGCGCATCATCTCTTCTTCAGACTACCACCGTTACCCAAACAACGGTTAGTTTGATGCAGCCCCCAGCCACCGACTCAACCACTGCAACAACACCGCTACCTGTGCCCAGCAGTTCGACTGTTGCAACACATCCCAGCGACACGGGAACAACCGTGCTTGCTTCCAAAATTAGAAGCGCATCCTCCCAGTCAATGGCGTCAACATCGGAAACTTCTCCAGGTAACATAACGAACGGAAATACCAGCATATCGTCAGCTGTAGCGACCACTTTGCTAACTAACACATCAGAGCTTTCAACAACTGAACAGTTACTAACAGAGATACTAACCGAGACAACTTCAGTCGTGGCAGCTTCATTACTAACCAGTGTGCTTGTATCATCTGTCAAGGTAAACAGCACACCGCCATTCGTGTCGCCTGAACGCTTAAGTAACACGCCGACACTCGCCATGCCTGCGTCTACTGAGACAGCAGGTGTGCTTAACAGACTAACAGTTTACACGCCCGCTTTTGTACCGACCGGATTATCTGTTGTTAAACAGAATAGCACGCCGGCAGCTGTGCACGGGTCCCTCTCATTGTACAATACCCCTGCGCAAGTAACATCTACACTGCCGACTAACACCCCGCCTCAAGCGACATCTGCAGCTGTCACCCTTTCACTCCGCCCCACCCCGGCCATCGTGACGTCAACAGTTTTCACCAGACCCACTCCGTCGGTCATTCCGTCCGAAAGTACTTCATCCGATAACCTAACTTTGTCCTTACTAACATCCTCGGCCGCCGCTGCTGTAAATAGCGATGAAGTAAAACCTACGTCCGTGTTCGTTGCAGCTGGATCAGCGACAACAGTTGGTAGTGAGGCGAGCGGTGCGCAGTTTCCCGAGGCGGAAACGTCGCAGTCGACCGTGGTGGCATCAGTGAGTCCCACTCCGGGACCGCCGGAGCAGCAGCCGACAAGAGATATCGGGACAAAGTGAACAAATCCATCGGGCGGCAACTATGCGACATCACTGTAGCGCTGCATGCTACTATATCTAGACGCTTTGTCGAATTTGTATTTGTCGTAGGCGGTAAGCCTACAATGCAAACTTGAAGATTTGATTGCCATACAGCAATCAAACATCGTCGATGCCAGCTGTAGGCCTATAATGTAGGTCTATAATAGCTGCTGTGATTTATTTAAAGCGTGCGTGACTTTCATTTAGGCACATAGGCATA
Source organism: Chamaedrilus cognettii (assembly GCA_034695025.1). Taxonomy (NCBI): domain Eukaryota; kingdom Metazoa; phylum Annelida; class Clitellata; order Enchytraeida; family Enchytraeidae; genus Chamaedrilus; species Chamaedrilus cognettii. The sequence continues at coordinate 19,143 of JAQIWG010002073.1, read as the reverse complement.
GAAGGAAGCATGTGGACGGCCTGTAGCAGCCTAGTAGGCGCCTATTAGCTAATACGTTCGATGCAGCCTTGAAGATCTAGCTTATAGCCTACACTACAGATAGACCAATAAATGTAACTAATGCAAATCATCAAATGTTCACGCGCACATATCGATTGTCATCGTTTGATAAATATCGTTATTATTGCTTTTCTGCGTGACTTTTTTCCCAGGCCTGCTTTTGGAGCGCCGCGCTGTACATTACTCAACATTTCTTGAGGTGCGGATTTTTCCTTCATTTAATTTGTGAAGTGCACATTGCAGCTGCATCCTCCAACATAGCACCTACGTTAGCATTTCCAGTCCAGCGGACTCTGGAACTGATTCGCCAGCTTCCAGGACTGGTGAGGTGCGACAGGCACTCGAACTAACGTTCCTATAGTGCAGTGTCTATTCTATTGCGCCATCTGCCGATTAAATTTGAAAAGCTACAGATTTACATTATTGCCATTTCCTAATCTTAATCGGTCATTCGTGCTCCGTTACTTCACAACACCGGCCTACGTTTAACGTCCTATCCGGCTTTAGGATCGGGTAAGCCCGAGAAACGAATCTCTGAACAAGCAACGCCGGGGATGAACCCGGGTCGACAGCGTGGCAGGCGGCAGATATATCGCTAAGCCACCGAGGCTTACTGGTAGATTGCTTCAAACTTGATCATTAATTCCGTTTGCCGTTTGGCCTTCAGTTTAACTTAGTAACTACTAAATTAACTTAAAGCCAAACGGCTCAGCGAAAAGCAGAAAAATCGCAGCGCTAGTTCCAAGACCCTTTCCCGTGTCGCGATGCCGAGTCTGTAAGTAAAGCCGTCTTAAGAAAGCCGCAGAGCGCTCAGAGTCACTTTCCCGTGTAGCAATACCGAGTCTCTTCGTAAAACAGTCTTAAGAAAACCGCGCGCGTGTTCCGAGACCCGTGTCGCGATACGGAGTCCCCTGGTAAAGCCGTTGTTAGAAAACCGCCCCGAGACTCTACCCGTGTCGAGCGAGCGCGAGTCTCTTCACAAGCCGTATGAAGAAAACCGCCGCGCGCTGCGGTCGTCACGGCTGGCTGCATGCTGATGGGTGCGACCGTGCAAGGCTTAAGGTAATAACCAGCTGGTGATCTCGAGCCAGGCAGACCGCTACATACTTGATAGAGCAGACGCACTGCCAGTCGAGACGTTGCGAGAGTCTTTGAGAGGCGTTCTATGAAACAGCGAAGTCGCTCGATGTTTTCGCGTGAGTAGGCCCAGGCTACTGTGATACGTAAAATTTTTCCCGCGTATCATTTTGGTCAATTTTACGAGAACCCGCAAACATTAGACAACATGCAGGAAAATAAAGCTGCAGCAGCTATTTCTAATGAGCAGTCATAACAATTGCGAAAATGAAGTGCAGCTAAATTTGTAAGAGCCAAACCGCGAAAATAACATGCAGCGAAACTTAAATGCTTTACAGTAGGCTATACTATGCAGTATGCATGCATAGACAATCAGCGCTCAATAAACTACGACTTCTCTCGATGTTTTCCCGTGCTCAAGGCAATCGATCGTTAAAACCTAGCCCAGCACCCAAAGCACGACGCTTCGCTCGATGTGTCCCCGTGCTCAAAGCAATCGATCGTTAAAACCTCGTCCAGCGTCCAATGCACGACGCTTCGACGCTTCTCTCGATGTTTTCCCGCGAGTGGACAATAGACCGTGACTTCGTTAAACCTCTACCAGAGCTCCCAGACAGGCGCCGCTTGACAGGCGTGGCTTACAGCGCGGACATGATTGCGAGCCCTCAGCCCGGCTGGTTTGCAGTTTGTAGAGCTATGACAAGAAATCGAGTAACTTAGTCACGTGATGCGGCTGCATGTAAAAAGCTGAAGATTTGATTGGCTCGTGATTGCAACGACGATATTGGTGCATTTTGATCAGCTTTTGACGCAGAACACACATTCTACAATTCCGCACCATTATAGGCTTACATGTATATTGAGTTTGATTAAAATAATGGTTATACATTGTACATTGTCCATGGACCAATCCTCCATTGAGGATTCAATGAGATTGTCAGCGTTGTGGACAGAATGATAAAACGTAACATAGTTACATGTATGGGCACACCATTCAATGTGCGCCAGAAATAGTAGCCGTATAACCAACCATCACGGCCTTTTGAAACAAAAAGGCATTGTATTCATGGACTTGAGCATTCAAGCAACTGCGTGATTTGTGTCATAGTCCGAGGGCCAATCCTCCATCTCCTCGTAGCACGCTGCAGTATAAGGGCACGCATGCATCACGTGACCAACTTACTCCCATCTCGTCGTGGCTCTACAAGCTGCAAACCAGCCGGCTTCTCATTCATGTCCGCGTCACAAGCCAGGCTGTGAATCAGTATACATGTACACTATTTCACATCGTGGCTTGCGCGCGGACGTGATTCAGAGCCAGACTGGTTTGTAGCTTGTATAGCTATGACAAGAATGGAGTAAGTTGGTCAGGCTAACATTGAGAATCTGCTGCGGCCTGGTGAGCGCAGCGAATAAGCTTGTGGACACGCCGATGGTTTCAGCAATTCTGAACAAAATTGTAATACGCGATGTTAGGATCAAGCCTATACGATCCAGTTGATGTATGGAGAGTTATTTAAATGATCATGCCGTCATGGATATAATTATCTCAGCAGCCTATCGCCTGGCGTGAAAGAGATATTTTAACTATTTCTGACTGCGCTTATTTGCTGGATACTGTAGATAACCTCTGATCTAATTTCTACTCGCCGTCGGACAACAGTAACTGAAAAAGTCTTACGTTCGCTTTTTCGACACGCAAATATCTCTCCGCGGGCTGGAAAATAATGGAGATACCGATCGAATATCAGTGTTGTAAACTTTTAAATCTTGAGTCAGATCAGTAGGCCTAGGCCCTACAGTAGGCTATCTTTGCCAGTTTCCTTTATGGGAAATTAGTTTGGATATCAGCGCGCTTGCTGCACTCTATCGGGCATTGGACGTACATGTTCATCGTAATACAGCTGCGTATTTGACAACAAAGTCGTGTCGTCTTGACTACACGACGCGTGGAGCGACACCCTATTGGCGCCCATTGCCTACCGAGCTGCTTCCACTGACAGACCGTACGGAGCAGACTAGACTACGCGTGCTTAGGCCTATTTTAAAACAAATCGACTGCGCGTGGAGTCGATCTTGTCGAAGTTGTCGGATCATCGGATATTGATGGGCCTCGTGTAACTGGGGCTCATTTAATTCATACGACATACAGCGAATGTTATGAATCGGTAAAGATCGCGAGCTATTAGGTTCAGTCTTCGGGTCATAATCGCGCGTCGTTATAATTATCCATTATTGTACCAGGTCCTAGTAATTAAATGCGAACTATTATTGGCGATTAATGATTTAATATTGACTAGAAATCAATTATAGAAGACCGCGACTTAGCGAGACAAAGACTTAACGACTTGACGACTATGAGCTAGGCTTACATAGGCTGATCAATTGGCTGATCAATGGGCGATCTCCGTGCTCCGAGCCTCGCTTCAAGTAGCCTATCGGAGCATTAAGCACCGAGTCCCAGTGACGGCTTGAAGCGTCCCTTCTATGGAAAAATCAAATCACTTTCGGCCCGCGCGAAGCGTGCCGCTATTTGTGAGTCATTTAGCTGCACGCTCACAACGTTGCTCAGTCGAGTAGGTTACAATGACGGAGATAATCTGGAAGCAATATTATTCAACGAAGTAGCGAGAAAATGCACTCCGTATGATTCACACGGCGCCTTGCAATGGAGGCGTTATAATGGGTACGGTCGAGATAGTGCGCGCCGCTGTGAGACTCGAGCTCGGATAGCCAGCATAGCCTGGCGTGCACGGGCCAGCGCTGCACGCAGTCACTTAGGCCTAATTGCTGGTTGCAATTAAACTGTTTGGACCGCCACACATTTATTCCTGGCGGTGTAACTGTATATATAGACCCGTGTATAATAATGATCCTGTATCACGAACCTTACAGGCCTAAGCACGTCGTGATGGCCCAAATATAAGTCTAACTATCTAACCAGGCATATTAGGCTTAGCTGAAAATTCTGCCAAGAAGACCTTTCAAGTCAACGGTCCGTTTTGTGCTAGAACGCTGCACGTTTGTTTGCTTAGTCGTGTTTGCCAACGTTTGTTGTGTTGTCCAAATGGGCTCACACTCGCCTAACCAAGACGTTCTTTAACAAGAAGAAGATTCTAATTGACAAAACACGCGCTGTGGACTTATAGACATTAGGTCAGCAGAGCGTGTTTTGTCAATTCGATAAAACGACGACGTAAACGACGTCGCACGTATGATTTCGAGAAGCGAAATAATCATCCGCATCAAAACGGAAGACATGGCGATTAGCCTGCTATTTTCTAAAGCCTGTACAGTATTATAAGTTGTTCGGGGATTCATTGTGACGGAGCAAGTATTATAATACTGATTAGGCATACTGGACTAACTGGTCTTGTAGGCCTACCTGATATTAATCAGTGCATAAGCCTAGTAATTATAGCAATCTGTTCTCGAAAATCTGCAAGGTTAGTGAAAGCAAAATAATCTGATACGTGACTTCAGATTTTTTTTTGCTTTCACTTTCGTTGTCCATCTCGAGAACAGATACTTTTGCAATTACCCTCACGCCGTTTTCATCAATTTTTTCATGCAGCAAACTTAATCGGTATGAACTTCGGAAGACTTTGCACTCAGACAGTCGAAAAAGTAAAAATTTAGTTTTTGGAACATCAAGGATTTTGCCTTCACCCGACGATGTTCATTTGTTGTATGCGCCTGCAGTAGACCTTATATCGCAGATTCTGAAAGACTGCAATATATTGAGCGCCGCTTTTGTGGAATCTATAGGCGTACGCCGTACATATAGTTGTATACCTTCCCTGGGAATTAACGTCGCTTATGACAACAGTTATAGTGCCCTCACACCTTTTGGTCTAAACGAAGAAAGTTTACGGTGCCGTTCGTTTGACCGAATAAACACTGGGCCACTACGTGTGCGCGCGCATCGGTCAAACGAACGTCAGCCGCCGTCGTTAAGATCACTGTGACCTTAACAAAAAGAATGCTGCGTGCAGCATTCGTCGCTAAGGTCTGCGCGTCAAGACAAACGACCTCAAGCAGTCGGCGGCTCGACGAGTTCTCTACAGACTGCGCTGTTTAACGGCAAAACTTCCTTCGTTTTGATCGAAAGGTGTGCGTGCGCTTTTATTGCAACATTTGCCAGATTTGGTAAACGCTCGACGAGATCAAGACTTGAGAAACTTGCATCGCATTGAGAAGACATAAGACATTCAACTTCTCAAATTTCTCCCGCGATGCCGGAGACGCCTCGTTACAAGCCCCTGCCCCCCATCGCCTCCCCCGCCCCCAGCGATCCTGGCGACCCCTCAGGGGCTTCCCTCCAGGACCCGCGCCTTCCCCCCACCCTCGACGCCTCCCTTCCTGCCCTGAGGCGGCGCATTCGACGCCTGGCCTCGTCCCCCAACTTGCCCCCCGCCACGGCCCGGCCGGACGCAGCGTTCCTTCTTGAGGCAGCCGAGAAGTGGGCCAAGCCCCCTGGGAGCCCCTCTTCAGTAGAGTTTGGCGAGAGGATGGTGGAGTTTCGCTTTGTGATGATGTTCAAGAAGGTAGCCACATGGTGTTTTAAAATGCGTTGCAGATTATACGCCTACAAATAGCATCAGGCTAATTATTATACCTACAATAATTGAATAACTATTGACTGTGTTCGAAATATCCTACTCCAAATAGCATAAACAAACGACCCCATTTGGATGCCCACCCACCCCATAGATTGACCGACAAACCACAAATGTACATGTCATATATAGGCCTAATTGGCGTATATGGCATGTACATTTTGTGGTTTGTGGGTCTGTCCATAGGGTGGATAGTATGAACTCCTTTTTAGTATTTCAAATTGTTGAAAATTATGTATTGTGTGCATATTATGTGCATAGACCGGACAACTCGAGCGCTTCGAGTGGGTCGCACCCGAAGCCTGTTGCTCAATGTTTTAGACACCGGTCTGTTCTCGTGTTTTTGCTAGATTGTGTTTGAAATAAAATATTGATTGATTGATTGAAGGTGTGGAGGGCTAACTTTGAGGCGGAGTTTGGGGTTGATGGGAGGGGTGATTCAACCGCCAGGGGGCTAGCTGATGTTACCCCCAAGGCGCGGGACCAGGGGGTTGAGGAAAGGGGGGACATCACGCCCAGGGAACGGGGTAATTCCACTGACAGGTTGAGGGGCGAAGCGCGTGACGCCATGCGTCAACTTCAGACGGTGATGTTGTTGCTGACAAAGAGCTGTGTGGATATTTGTCGGCAGGTGGTTCAGGTGAATGCTTAATACAGACTACTAGGTAACAATTCCCACTTTTACTTCTTTTTTAGATTTTTGAAATTGCCCAATGCATGCGATTCAAATGATAAACGTTAATTATTTAGGGCATCTCTTTTTGTCAATCTCCCACTCCAATTAGCATTGTTGAGCAGACCTATTTGCTCAATTTTGATTTTCTTTTGAGCACAGCTGATTAGCCTAATTCTAGAAGGTTCATAATGCTATCGGTAATTTCACAATTGTTTGCTCAATGGCAGGGAATTAGTTGACAAAACTCTTTGAGCTTGTATGAAGCTAGCTATCTACACAACTTGCTGCTTGTTACTGTCTACTCTACACTCTACAGACAACACTCCGCCGGGATATATACATACTGCTATAATGTCTACAGACAGAACTCCAACGTGACCTGTTTGGTTACCTGCGGGTGGCCGCTGCGCAGCCGAGCGCCCTCAGCGATCAGGTCAAGGCTGATCTTGTTCTCAAGGTCCTTTTCACCCTGCAGGACGTCGTCCAGAACGATTTGGGTACTGTAAAACATGAAATTTTAACTGCTTATTATTTTAGCGATTTTGCCTGGTAAAAATTTTGCTGCACTTCATCTTCGCTTTTTGGGAGCTTCTGCAGATTGATTTTCGTGAGTGTAATTTTTGCGAGTTTCATTGATGCACGAAATTCGCCAAAATGACATGAACGCGAAAGTTTCATAGTAGTTGATCCACCATCTACGGACAGCACCAGGCACTGCATTACTGTCTAGGGACAGATGAAAAAAACATGTGAATATCGGTCATCTAAAGAAAGGATGTCAGACTGGCTGGGTTAAATAGCGGCATCTTTTTTGGCATGGCCTTATTGTGACTTTTCACGTATGATGAGAACGAGATTTTGGTGTTAGGGTTACACGCATTGCTGTTGGTCACTTATTTACTTGTAAGTGTAAGTATTTAAATTTTTCTTCCGATCTGTTTTGACTGTTTTGACATTCAAGTAGGCTACATTTTGTATCGGATACAGTATGGAACCGATATGGCTATAACGTGACACTATGTCTTTAGCAACAACAAAGAAACTAAACCTGTGGGGCTATTTGTACTGGCAGGCCTACTATTTGCTGTTTGTACTTAGTGTTGTTTTTACAACATTTCTCTATATTCTATTGTCTTGTTTCTTCCGTTCATCTATGACTCCTTCATTCTATGACGTCATCGCGTAGACGCATGTGTGGCGTACCGTGCATGTGACGCGCTCAGCGCCCTTCAGCCTTACCGCGCCTCCACGAACCCCTTCGTCTCCACAGCCGCGCTCATGATCCAGGCCTTCGTCGCCACAGACGCGCAGAGCGAGACCCTTAATTCTGGCGCGGAGACCTTTCAGTTCCTTGTGAGCCAACTGGATGACGTCATCAGGTGGGCTCCGTGAATTTAAATATTTAAGAGCCTAATGGTCTAAATCCAACGCATGAGTAAAACCATGATTTTGTGCATGCGCAGAAGAAAGCACAAGCAGCGAAATGACGCCAATAGGACTTGATGTTATTTTGCAATTGTATGCAGTGTCGCTAGCTGCTAACCCTGTGCCAGATGATTATTTATTTGGTTGGCGTCAAGAACGGCATCCGGCCATAAAAATACAGCTCCAGCAGTCCTGATCAGGGCGGGCGCAAACGTGTAAACCTCTGTGAAAACATGGACATTAATGGATTAGACGACAAAAAAGGCAGTTTTGGTTATGTATTATTCAGTAAGTAATTTTAAATAATAACTAATTTCAGGGTCACGTGTTGAGTTACATTCTGTCCATATTAAATGTTATGAGTTCTATCTCCAACTGAATTTAATTTTAATTTTTGTGTGGTTCGATCGCCAGGCGGGGGGCAAACAGCCCCCGAAAGCCTTCGAGCGCGCGGAACTCCAAGCGTGCCGCTAGGGCGGCAAGTGCGGGGGTGTCGGCCCGCCCCCTACTCACCCTCATCAACAAATTGGCGGCCAACGACGCAAACAAAGCAAGTTTATATCTACAAGTCATAGCATGGTATTGCATGTAAACAATGGAATTAATTCTTGCGTTCTTGTTCTTTCATGAATCGATCATATTGATTAGTGCGTCTTGTGCGGTGTACTTTCAGCTAATATTATCTAAAATGGTGTAAATTTTACACGACTGCTTTTAAATAAAGTATTATTATTGAGGCTATGATGTTTGCTGATTTGATTTTTTAATTGTCATCACTGATTCATTGTACTAATGTTGCGGTGGTTTGCGGTACTTCAAGACGTGTTCGTCTTGCGAGGGTGCGACGTCTGTAGCAAGCCCTGTTTTCCTGCTCGTTACAGTATACAGATTTTACACACTTGATATAGTTCTTCTCTCTCTCTCTCGTTGGGACTTGAGAACCGTGTGTAAAATTTATAAAGTATTTAAAATTTATAAAGACTATTACAGTCCAAAGAACCGAAACTCATTTCTTTAGTAGCCGCATTATACAACATTATCGCCCGGGAAACTCTGGGCTACACTCCTATTCAATTCTTACCCAAGTTTACAGGGGTTGTTAACGTTTCTGCTTTGTTTGCAGGGGCGCATAGTGCAAGCGGGGGCTCTGCCTCACTACGCTGAGCTGCTGCGGTCTCGCTACGGCACGGTGTGTCAGAGAGAAGCGGCCTCGGGGCTGTGGATACTTGCCTTCAGGTGTAGAGCTGACATCGTGAAGGATGCCGCCTGCATGAGAGGTGACTGATGCATGCGGTTACGTTATTAGAGTCATTATTCTAAACAGGATCATACGAGCAGGCGATTTCAGACAGGCTTCAATAGCAAGCGTAGTAGTAGGTCAAAACTTAGCACCATCGATACTTGAATTAGCTAACAATTGACACTCTTAGTGCCTCATTGGTGTTACTGCATTAGAGTGAAGAAAAATGACAAAATAAAAGCTTCAAAATAGCGCCAGGCCAGACAGACTCGTCGAGGCTCGCCGCGTGTCGAGGAGGAGGCTGGAGTGGATGCGTTACTAAGCTCGCAAAGTCACAGTCGCAGAGTCGCAAAGTCGCATAGTACATTTTAACTAAAATATCCGACTAGGGGTATAAAGAAGATTAATTGAATCGTCAATCGAATGAAATGATTGATTTTAAATAAATTTGATTCTTCGTTGGGCCTGATTCGGGAACCAGACTGAACTGCTGATAATAATACTGTCTATTGATTTTTCGTGATGTAATATATAGTGTACGTGTGCAATGTGCATTTGTAAATGACAGCGCATGTCTGTCGTATTACCAATAAACGAATAGGCCATATAATACGATTAACGTTTAATCAATGGTTCTGCGATATTGTGTACTCAAACAAATAATATAACAATATTTAAAAACTAGGCCTGCATTATGTTTTTTTTGCGAAAGGTTTAAACAACACATTAATGCTGTTGGACTGGTGTGAAGGTCTGAGGGGCCTGCTGAAGCAGAAGGATGAGGGTCTGAGGAAGGTGGCGGAGGGCGCCCTCTGGACGCTCGACGAAAACAACTCGACGGAGCGGGGCGTCAGAGCGACCCTGCACAAGCGCTCATCCTCACAAGGTTCAACGCGCAATGATATTTCACCACATTGCGTTCGTCTCTTTAATTTGTCATTGATGAAATTAGTACAGTGCGTTGTAATGCTTAAATTTGGACGTCGCATATTTTTAGACCAATAGATACGTGTAGGTATTTAGTTAGCAAAGTTGGCATTTTGTTTCTTTTTTTAGGTGGGCTACAATAATCGCTAAGTTTGCGTGTTTTTGCTTTATTTCTATGCTATGCGTTGTCTAGCACACATACTATCTTGGTATGGTGTTTTAAATTACTGCATACGTGTTTGATATCCTTCTCTTTAATTCGAATAAACTAAAATAATGTTCGCGAAGCAGTGCTACCTCAAGCAATCATTACCATGTCTCAACGATGTAGAACAGAATTATAAAATGTTTTATTTCATTCTATTCAGGATTGGCTAATAACAAAGGTCACGTGTTCATCAGCTACCAATGGGGTTCCAAGGCTACAGTGCTGACCCTTGTGGAGAGATTGAAGGCTGTGGGCGTCAAAGTCTGGGTTGACACGGATGACATGGGTACACTAATCTATTCAGCTCTTATTCCTGCCTCAATGGGCATTGATGTAGATTTGCCATTTAATCTCAAATATTAATTAATATGCATTTTATCCGCCAAATCAATGACAGCACATCATCACATCAAACCAAAGAAACAAAATCAATTCAGAACTAAAAAGTATCAGTAAATATGTTAAACTATAAGGAAATTTTAAATTGTCACAATTTAAACAACACATTGCAGCAGGCCTTAGCCTACCGATGCGACATCGGTAGGCTAAGACTTGTTGCAATGTGTTATTCTACCGATGTCAAATCGGTAGGGTATATTGTTCATGGCAAAAAAAAATTATTTCAAAGAGACTTCATTTAATTTTTATCATTCTCTGACAGGGTGTACCGTGAAAATAATACCGTTGTTTCACACCGATATTGATCATAAATTCTGTGCACAATGACATTTTGTGTGTGTTTCGAATAGTACTCATCAATTGAAACTCGGCGTGAATTGATCAAAAGGCGTTGTTTCTGGTAGCATTATCTTGAAAGCATTGGAGCATTTCACATTCAAACACAGGCTACATGCACAAATGCTATTGGTTTCTTCACAGCCGGGTCTGTAATGGACTCTATGGCGTATGCCGTTGAACACGCGTCAGTGGTCGTCGTCTGTGTGTCGGAGAAATACAGGGATAGTCCCAACTGTAGATCCGGTAAGGACTTGCTTCAGAAACAGCTACAATTATGCTACTAGTCTTGAATGGAATTATTTTTTGGGGATGTGTCTTGCATAAAAGCCGTGCTTGCAAATAATTTTGTCTTATCGTCATTGTCTTGACCTCGTTGACGTATCTTCATTGTCTTTTCCTCATTGGTCAAGTCGCTTATACATGACTAGCCAAAAGTCCTTCCAAAGGCCATAATAGAAACCCTTACAGTTCAGCCCAATAGGAACCCTTACAGTTCAGCCCAATAGGAACCCTTACAGTTCAGCCCAATAGGAACCCTTACAGTTCAGCCCAATACCAATCTCTGTCTCAATCTTTAATATAAATTTCAAAACCTCTAAATCTAATACCAAGTTAAAATTGAATGAAACCATGTCTCTTCAGAGAGAAATGACATTTACTTCAAAATAATTGCTTTTCTCTTACATTTGACTTGCATCATTCAACTTGACATCATTCAATTTGCTGTGCTACTTGTGCAATGGAACAAGCTCTGTGGAGTAGGCTATCATTGGTTACTGTTGCGTGTATAGAGGGAGAGTATGATTGGTCAGTGTTGCATGTACAGAAGGAGCATATGATTGGCCAGTGTTGCATGTATAGAGGGAGAGTACGATTGGTCACTGTTGCGTGTACAGAGGGAGAGTACGATTGGTCACTGTTGCGTGTACAGAGGGAGAGTATGATTGGTCACTGTTGCGTGTACAGAGGGAGAGTATGCGTTCCGTCTGGCCAAGCGCATCATCCCACTGCGGCTGCAGGCCGGCTACAGGCCAGACGGCTGGCTCGGGCTGCTCGTGGGCAGCCAGCTGGTGATCGACTTCAGCCAGTCAGACCGCGTGGATGAGTCGACCGAGACCCTTATCAGGGCTCTCAAGACGAACCCCGCTGACGGCAATGGTGGGTAGAATATTAAAACTAACGATTAAATATAGACTAAATGAAGTGTTTATTTCATTACCCACATGATAGCGTAGAGAATCATCTGATAAATCTACGAAATTTTTAAAAGAAAATTAAGCACATTATTTACTTTAAAATATTAAAAAGCTTGAGGCAACAAAAATGCAAAGGTCTACTGCAGCGCCATCATCAATGACAGTTACTTGTTATTTTTGTTGTGTCAAATATTTGATATTTTTAGTCTTTGCAAGTTATAACTATGAGCATGATGCTTAAAAGAAAAATAGTAAATAATGGATTCGTAATATATGTAGGCCGGTTTCATGATAAATTAACCCCCGCAAATCTTTGCTCTTACGCATGTGCACAAGCTCCACATGTTCAAATTATGCAGAGTAATATTGACGAGGCTAGCATATGGTTAGGATTGCAGCGGGCGCTGCCATTTTGGTATTAGTACCGGACGTGACGTCACATGAAACTTGACGATTGATTCCTGTGCTGTTTGTAGACAAAGTGAAGCCCGACATCAATTCAGCACAACCCGGGGTCGACCCACCCCAGGCCCCAGCCCAGAACACGCCCCTCCAGGCCCCTCCTCAAGCCCAAGCGCAGCCCCTATTGACTTGGGTTCCAGACGAAGCCCCAGGGAGCCCCTTAAATATTCAAAGTTGGAGCAAAGCCAAGGTGCATGAGTGGGTGAAACGCAGCAAGCTCTCGCATCTGCACGACTGGTAGGTGATATTCATTCATGCCACTGCTAGGTATATATCTCTAGATTTAGGGATATTTAAGTGATGGAGGGATTCGATTTTTCGCTCAATTCCCAAATATCTAGGGATATTTTATAATGAGAGCTGGAGATATTTTGTTAAAGAAATGTAATCTAGGGATACTTTTTGCTGAGGTACCTATATCTAGGGATATTTCGTTCTGATCCAATGCAATCACTAGTGATAGTCAATATTCGCATACTAGGTCTAGCTAGTACAGATGCGTACACAGCTTGCTTCTGAATTTCAGATTGGTCGCTGTGCCAGAAAGTTTGAAACCACTGGTTTGTTGAGTTGCAGGTTTGAGGGTCTGAACGGCGCACTGTTGCTCGAGTACTCCGCGATGAGTGTCAGTGCGCCAGACGCCTTCTACTCCCATATTTTCAAGCATGATCTCAGCCTTGCTGATGCACTGGCCATAAGCACTGCGCTCAAGCAGCTTGGTTAACCTTTGAACCGTCCCGGATCCTTGACCTGTTTCGATATTACTGCTCTGAATCATCTTAGCAAGCCTTTCAACCTGCAATTATAACATGAACACGCCGCACACTGATAGCGACCTATCTCGTGCCTGGGACACAAAGAGGGATTGCCAAGCACCCGATCATAAGATAAGGACCATTACGATAACTGGACCAATATAGATAAGACTTACCTGGTTTTCAGTTAGGTCTTTAAACTCAAAAACTTTTGTTTATTATTCGCTAAAGAATATGCTTAATATGTTTAAAAAGTGTTAAAAGATATAACGATGGTTTAGTACTAAAAGTGCACAAAAGCACACTTTATCAGTTTGGACCTGTAATACTAGAAAGTTGTATCGCGATGTACTCTATTATACTGCTAAATTTCAGAGCTTAATATATTAAGATAAAGGAGAAAAAGAGACTTTTTACTGCATTTTTGAGCTCTTTGCGATGCTCTCTAAAACTAAAAGAGCATAAGTGCACTTGTGCAAACGGTTCTACCGCTAGAAGTGCATAAACGAACATACAGGTATACAATTCGTTCTAGCGCTAAAGATGCATAAACAACGTTATACTAACAAGACATGAGCCAGCATACATGTAGACCTACACTGAACTCTAATTGACGATCTATTTACACACATGCAACGGCATGGTGATTGCATATCCATTTGCTTTTCTTTATTATTTATTTGTTTGTATTATGTTCATTCCTGCGTTTTCAGAAATTCCCGGCTTTCGGCGTGACGAAAATTCCTGGGTTTTGGGGTGACAGAAATTCCTGGGTTTTGGCGTGACAGAAATTCCTGGGTTTCGGCGTGACAAAAATTCCTGGGTTTCGGGGTGACAGAAATTTCTTGGTTTCGGCGTGGCAGAAATTCCTGGGTTTCGGGGTGACAGAAATTCCTTGGTTTCGGCGTGGCAGAAATTCCTGGGTTTCGGCGTGACAGAAATTCCTGGGTTTCTTCGTGACACAAATTCCTGGATTTCGGGGTGACAGAAATTCCTGGGGTTCGGCGTGATCAAAATTTCTGGGTTTCGGCGTGACAGAAATTCCAGGGTTTTGGCGTGACAGAAATTTCAGGGTTTTGGCGTGACAAAAATTTCTGGGTTTCGGCGTGACGAAAATTCCCGCGTTTTGGTGTGACAGAAATTTCTGGGTTTCGGCGTGAAATAAATTCCAGGGTTTTGGCGTGACAAAAAGGCCGAAACCCAGGAATTTCTGTCACGCCGAAATCAAGTATACTATTGTCTAAAACTGGGTCAATTTTTACGACAATATCTCTGGGTGATACACGCTTCAGAATTAATCGCCACCTAGCGAATACGATACAACCAATTTTGGTGAAACCAACAATTATTAAGGCGAGACTATGGCCAATGAAAACCTGCGACCAACTAGATCAAGTACTCTTATTGGACTAAACTGATCCAACCCAGTCTGATCATGGCTAGGTCAGCCACTGGTAATTTGGCCAAATGTTGAAGAAAAATTCAAATTCAATTTCAGTGTCATCTGGTGTCCCCCAGAGTTCAGTCCTAGGTCCATGTCTTTTCCTCTTTTTTATCAACGATCTTTCAGATTGCGTGTCTTTGAATGTAAGACTTTTTGCAGACGACACAATTCTCTACAGAAAAATAAAATCTGAGATAAACACTAAGTCATTACAATTGAATTTAAATAAACTGGAAACATGGGGAAAACTTGGTTAATGGAATTTGACTCTCAAAAATGTCAATCTATGACAATTTCAAGAAGGCGACATCCTTCAAAAAATGTTTATTCCTTACACGGCGAAAATTTAGATCACGTTACAGAAGTTAAATATTTGGGTATTATTATTTCTCAAGATTTAAAATGGAATGCTAATATTGAAGCAGCTTGTAGTCGAGCAAGAGGTGTACTATGTTTCCTAGGACGAAATTTAAAAATTGCCAGCTTTAAGACAAAAGAATTAGCTTATTTTGCTTTGGGTAGTCCTCATGTGGAGTATTGTGCAACTGTCTGGGATCCATATACAGACAAATTATGTAATAGAATTGAAATGATGCAACGAAAAGCGACTAAGTTTGTTTCAAACAGATGGGTTATAAAGATAGTGTTACTGATATGCTTCAGAAGTTGAAATGGAGCACATTAGCAGAAAGAAGGAAACAATCTAGACTGGCAATGTTTTACAAAGTTTACAATAATGTAGTACCTTTAACCATTGGCAATCTTATGATACCTCAAAGTTCAGTTGATACTCAAGTAAACAATTTATATTATGTAATTCCACGTTCAGATGAATGCTCATCGTAATTCATTTCCACCCAGAACCATTTCAGATTGGTATTATTCCGTCTCACCCATTATCTTAAAACAGTCATCTCTGAATTCATTCAAGATGGCGTTGTCCACAAAGTAGATATTATTATAATTATTATATTTGACTGCAAAAAATCATCCGTTAGGGTGGAGTGCAGTAGTGAAGTTGAAGTTGAAAATATTTGTTTATATAGTAGTTCTATTTTTAGATTTGCTTTAAGAAACTCTTTTCGCAGTCAATAAAGGTAAGTTTTAAGAATTGTGGGTTCGGGGGGACGGAGCGGATTCCTATCGGGGAAAGGAGGATTCTCTCCCTCACTACGAAACTTTTTGTGCTTCAAAAAGAGTCGATTTGCTTTGATTTAAATCGCAGCAGTGGCGATTCCCGTGGTTCCTGATCCTGACTGTAACCTAACCCTAACGCAGCCCTATCCCTAACGGGGGCGGTCCGATTTTCCGAAAACCGAATTGCCGAAATGGCATTTCGACAAAATGAGACCGATTTGCCGAAAACATTTTTCAGCACGCGCCCTAATTTCTGAAAAGTTGAAATCATTCTTTAATCCTAAACCTAGCCCTAAATCTTACCAAACCCTGTTCTCTAACCTAGCCCTAACCTTAACGGGGCCGTAACCCTAACTTACTGACCCTAACGGGGCCCTAACCCTACCTTAATGGTCGCGTTTTGTGTACATGGGATATATAATATGCTGTGCTGTTGCTACCCTTTACTTCGTTTTTGGACTTTTTATTAGTAAAGCCTGTACAGTCTTTTTTAGAAACTCGTTTTCATGCCATGATCGCCTACAGCCCCATAGATGCTGGATTTGAACTTTTTGTATTAATTTTTTGTCTGCAGAGTTGATACTCAGCTTTATCTAACCGCCTGCGGGTAACGTTTTTATTTCTACGCTACTGTTTTTAAAATGTATCTGGTAGTGAAGACTGCTGAAAGCGCCTTATTAAGTTTGTATTTGCGTACTCTGACGCTTGGTTTGTTTGCGGAGTAGTGATAGGCTGAGCGATGGACTGGTTGCGTCATTGGAGGCGGTGGATCCGCCCACTGCTGCTGCTTATCTACGTCTGCACGCTTGTCGTAGCGCTACCCCTCATGATCATTGAGTTCCAGCGCAACCAGACCGACATCAAGGTCAGATGTTAGCCTAATGTTAGCCTAATTAGCCTATTGTTTTGTGATTTTATATTTGTCATAAATTGAAATTAAAAAATAATCAAACGTTGCTACAAAGAAAAGAAAAAATTATTTAGTGATTAAATATTTTTGCAATAATTAAGTATGGCGGTTTCGATTTTAAATAATTAAAGCTAACTTTGATAATGGTACAAAGTACAGCAAAAATGACATTGTGGTTTAATATTTGCCATAAATTGGCATTTACGATAATTAAACTTTTATATCAATAAAAAATATCATCAAAGTTTCATTTTGATGAGAATAATTTTATTTATTTATCTATTGTGCAAGTTAATAATGTTTTTTGTGGACAACCACTTAATGTTAATTGTCTGTAGAGTGTAGACTAGACATATATGATATATGTCAGCGAATGATGTGACTAAAGCGTGGAATGTATTGCTTCAGGTGCAGGGCTGGTTCATTGGCGGCATGTTTGTGCTGCTGACACTGCCGATATCACTGTGGGGAATCCTCCAACATCTCATCCACTACACACAGCCTCACCTTCAGCGCCATATTATACGGTATTAGGCTGTTGTTAATGTTACCGCTCTTGCTTTTGATTGCTTATTAAATGGTTTATTATACATTGGATTTTGAGTAAAAATGATCACTAGTGTTGCTTTTTTCATGAGTTCGTGAACAGGCTTTGTATCAGGCTTTGTGTCAGTGTGTTTTCGGATTTAAAAAATAATTTACAATTAAATGAATACTCCAATACGGCACTGTAACTGGAGTTTAAATTTTTCATATTGTAGAACGATGCTCACAATTGGATGATTGTGTTATGTTTCAGAATCATTTGGATGGTGCCTATATATTCCGTTAATGCGGTGAGTGGCAGTCAAAATTAATTTATTGGTTGTGTTAGAAATATGTTACCACTGACTGTGTTGCATACGCTCTATTATACTCTGGTCTATCCATATTTGACTTATTGTTGTATAATTTGGGGGGGTGCCAGTACCACAGCTCTCCATAAAATTTAAGTTGTGCAGAACAGGGTAGTTCGTCAAATTACTCGTGCACCTTTTCTTTCTTCCTCAAGTCCGATTTAGAAGGATTTAAATTTATTTAAAATCTCTGATATTTATTTGCTTCAAGTTTCTATATTCATGTTCAAATGTAAAAATGACTGCTACAGGCATCGTGCACGCAATATTGTAAAGTGTATAGTTCGTCGTATAACTTATGCAGTGTGAACTACCTTGTAGTACAGGCTTCTCGCACAAAAATTAGGGAGCAATCGCTAAGTGCTTTGGGCCCTAGGGTGTGGGGTTCATTACCGGTCCATCTTCAGGTCTCTGAGACTTTGTTTATTTTTAAAAGAAATATTCCCAAGTATTTCTTGTCATTTTACTAGTAGGAATATGATAAAAAATTTTACAACATTCAGCCAGATTATTTTGTGTTTCATGGTGTATTTCATGGTCTTTTCATCTGTATTCTCTGTCTCACATAGTATATTATGTATTTTTTTGTTTGTAATTTATGAGGCAATCAATAAATTGTCATTAATTTGCTGCAAGGGGGGTTAGGCATGGGCATATTGCCTTTACGGAGATATATTCTCTTTATGCTCAGCCAGGTAACTTTATACTCTGTGCATTTATTTCTTGTATGTGTTTATGTACCGAAGTTATAAATGTGAATAAAAAAAAGTAATTTGCTTTAAAATCTATAGAAATTTTTAAAGCGCCGTACTTCGATTATTGTAAGCATGTGTCCATGATTCAGAAAATTGATTTTGCTGGCTTCTTTTGAGCAGCTTTAACTTATTGCGATATGTATTTTCTCCTGTGCCAAACCTAACACACTGTGTGAAATTTGATTGCTTATTTCATCATTAGTGTCGAGAAATATTTACCGAGATGATTTCAGAATATTTACCGAACGTGTTGTTGTGATTTACAATTTTACATTATTTGCATTATACCGTGAATGTTACATCTATAGACCTAAATATTTTAAATGCAATGTCTTGGAGACTAAACTAACTAACCACCTCTGTTATTGTCTACTCTCTTAATGTCCATTTTTAACACAGGTTTAGACGCTCTGATGAGGACTATCAAATAAATAATTATCTGGCACGGGGTTAGCGGCTAGAGACACTTGTGTGTTTAACAGCCTTGCAGAAAGGCCTGTAACGCATTGATCGTAGAGACTGTGCCATGTCATGCCATGTCTCATGCCATGTCTCATGCCATGTCTCATGCCATGTCTCATGCCATGTCTCATGCCATGTCTCATGCCATGTCTCATG